>VXCM01006791.1:22500-25258 GCA_014773175.1 Lucifuga dentata | reverse complement strand
CCCCCACACACACACACACATTCACACACACCAAACCATGGGAGTGTCACACATGCTCCTGTCAGGTCAATGTACCCACATCTAAATGTAAGTCAACATGTCTGATCATTTAAATCTGTCAAGCTGAAATTTGGGTCAAGGTCTCATAAATTGTCAGATTTGCTTACATGTTTGCAGATACCATGATGAAACAACAAACACATTACATATTTTTAACAATATTGCTGCTTCTTTGAAAATGAATTTAATTAGATATTCCTAACATGAAATTAATAAGATGATATATATTATTGTTATACAGCAGTTTTGAAGATGATGTCATGATGTCACTACTACAATGCTAAAATCAATTTAGCACCCAAACTGACATCAAATCAGACATGACTCTTCACTCTCTCTCTCTCTCTCTCTCTCTCTCTCTCTCTCTCTCTCTCTCTCTCTCTCTCCATTTCTGTCCTCTTATTGAAACAAAGAATGAGCGTTTAACATCTTTTTTTCCTCCGTCACTCACTCAGGTTAAGAAGAGCTCAATCAAAAGAGAGGGCATAAAGGCTTAAAAGGAATGAAAATCGGATAATAGTTAATGTGTGTTTAGTGTGTATAAGTGTATGTCCGTGAGAGAGAAAAAAAGCAAGACAGGATTATTGGATAGGAGAATACACTCTTTGATGTCTTTGTATGAGAGAACTGATCTCACTCTCTATGTGATGAACATGTTGATGTGTGTGTGTGGTGTGTGTGTATGAATCTGAATACAGTTTGTGCATGTTTTTGTTGTTGACTTTGTGAAGTTTTGCATGCATGGACCTGCTTTTGGTAACTGATTGTATTGTGAATAAGTGTGTGTGTGTGTGTGTGTGTGTGTGTGTGTGTGTGTGTGTGTGTGTGTGTGTTGAAGCTGCTAAAGTAAGTGTGCCCAGGTGCTCATTGAGAAAACATGAAATCAGAGCTCATTCAAAACAGTGATTGATGTGTTTTTCTATTTATCCACCCTGATGACTGTTCAATACATCTTCATTTCAGCTCCTTCACAGACAATGAAAGACAGAATCCGTGATGAATCGCTTACCTTAAATTATGCTGCATCCTAAACAACGCTGTCTTGTTGGTTTGCTGATGATTCTTGAGCTGATCTGGTGTCTGGTCTGTGCCGGAGATATCTGTAAGATTTACAAAAATCAAGATTGTGTGACTATGTAACCGAAGCAAAGAAACATATATGTTTATCATGTGTACATGTGAGTAACTCTGTCAGTTTTGAATTTAATTTGCATCAAATCAAATGTTTAGACTTCTGCTTCTGCATATTAAAATTGTAATGATGTTTAAGGCTTTAAATATAGAGAATTTGAATGTTTGGGCATATTTTTATGGGTGCCTTTTTTTTTCCTGTCAATCCTAATCTCCTGCTTAAAGGACCATACTGCCATTTTGCATTTTTGAGCCTAACATTCAATTTTCATATATGTTGCGTTACTGACAATCATTTCCCAAAGCATACTACTGGAACAGTGAATTAAAAAGTTTTTTCCTATCTTCCAGACCGCCATTGATTTCAGTTCATTCTGGTACACTGTTAAAATCAACTTGTTGATACTTGANTTCCAGACCGCCATTGATTTCAGTTCATTCTGGTACACTGTTAAAATCAACTTGTTGATACTTGAAATATCATGGGATAGGTAATCCATCATCGCAAACAAGATGTGTATTCAGGATTTTATTTTATTTTATTTTTTTTTGAGGTTATGCAATTTTCGTGTTTAAGCACAATAAAAAGTGTGGAGTGATCTAAAAATGCTTCTTAGTGGTGCATTCAAGTGGCTGTAGTGAAGAACTGACAATTGGAACATGAAACTTTAATATATTAGGCTCAAACATGCAAAACAGCGGTATGGTCCTTTAAAGAAGACATACAACTTTCCATGTTCTATTTTCATTTAGGGTGTATTTTGAAACCCTGAGATGCCTTCACGTGCAAAAAATATCTCACTGAGTCACTCTTTCTTGCATATACCAGTGTGCACACTGAGTGAAAACAGATCATTTATAGGTGCTGTGTCCCCTGCTCTGATCTATAAGGCCTTGACCCAAATTTCAGCTTGAATGGTCGGCTTCATCAGACCTGAGCTTGCAACACCCACCAACGATAAAACACAGATGCTGGCTAAGACCTCACTTGTTAGTCTCGTACTTGGTGGATATTTCTAACAGGTGTGTAGACAGATATATGTACAGGGTTACATGTTGACGTTAACATGTTACAGAAACAGAGAACCGATCAAAACCCAGGTTTCCAGGGCAGTTCAAGATCTAAGAGTTTGTCTGTAGTCGTCAAACTCAAATTTGACAACTTTGTTCCACACACACTCCCTACTACACTATAAAAATGAAGGAATATACCAAAAAGCATAATGTCTCCTTTAATGTTTCTCTCTATTCCCTAATCTACCTCTCTCTCTCTCCCAACTCTTTCTCTTTAGTTATTTCCCTGACAAACACACACCGCTGAGGAGGATTTAGCAGATTTATGCAGATTTTTATGATATCAGGAGAACATGGAAGGAGTCAGTGAGGATGGAAAAGACACCACTGTAACTCTTCTTCTTTTCCATCTGCCTTTCTCTCTTTTATTGCTCTGGATGATCTTAGAACAAGGCATAGGCTGAAATACAATGGGTTTAATGAAGCATAGCTCTCTCTCTCTCTCTCACACACACACGTGCACGCACAAACACACATGCACTATCCTCTCTTT
>VXCM01006791.1:0-20000 GCA_014773175.1 Lucifuga dentata | reverse complement strand
CATCATAAGTGAACAGCACAAACTCTGCATGGCCCAGCCTGAACTATCCACTCATAGCTTGAGGCATGGAGTCTCAGGTGGCTGAATGTAGGCCTGATCCCTGGTGATGTACAGGTTGTCATGACCAGTGGCAAGTACCGCCGCCCCTTACCGGGAATTACCAGTGCTCCTCAAGGCTCTCTCTAAGGAGCCTTTCAAATGCATCAACCAAATCCCCCTCAAGCTGTTTGTGCTCTCTGAGCCCTTCCAAGCTGCACGCTCATCAGAGAGGACCACAGCAGTGCCATGCCGAGGCAGAGTAAAGCCACATTTATACTTCCAAACTGACATGTGTACAGCAGTGGAGTAGCTATTTCTCTCCCACATTTGGCTGTCTTTGTAGTCTTTTGAAGACAAAGTATAGAAATGCGGGTAGCGACAGATCTCCTCACACAACATCTCTTCAAATGCAGTGTTGATGTTGTAGAAGTGTACAAGTCTGCGTGGTCACAAAGAACTGGGTTCACATGGAGGTCCGCACACAGGTCTGTGTGTCCACTCTGTGAAGTAAGCTGGCGAAATTCACGTCACACAGACCCTCTGGGCCTTGTGCACACGGAAAGTGTAAATTGGCCTAAAGTCCTGTCTTTCAGGTCCAGCATGTCCACTTGGAGGCTTCTTATCCTCTTCCTCACTAACTTGCAAAAGGAAAAAGGTCCACCTCCAGCTACAGTGACAGAGATGAGCAGAAGACCACATGCTGTGTATGGCATCACCTCTCATTATTATTATTTTTAACTAGCGCACAGAGGGTCCTGATGGTGATCAAGCCCCAACTGCTGCACTAGGTCCACACATGGCATATCTAGTCTGGAAGGGCAAATTTCTTCTGTCCGACCACAGCCACAAGGCCTAATAGGTTAGAGTTTGCTGTTCTTGCAGCTCATACATATAGTTTGGGTAAAATTTGGGTGCAGGCACTGGGCTTTACTCCCAAGATCCATAACGACCCATTAAAGCCTGAGTGAAATAGCACAATGAGTATGTTTATAATTTGAGGACTATTAACACAGCCAAAGCCGTGAGACCCAAAGATCCTGCTGCTACACTAAGTGCTGAACAGCAGTGGGTACAGTAGTTAGTTAATGTGGCATGAATGGAACGACATGCAGGGTGAGACGAAGTACACGCACAACCTGTTGGTGTTCCACCTGCGTGCATTAAACCAGAATTATAAGTGTGTCTCTGTGAAAACAGAAAAGAGCCAAATTCAGCAGAATTGAAACTTAAAATGTCATTTCTCTCTACCTCAAAATATGTGCGCTCTTACATAAACACATAAAATTACTCACTCATTAACACACACAGACACATGCACACACACTGTACATTCAGGCACCAGGAAAGGAGTTACATAGGGCTACACCAGCTGTTTGTGTCTCAGTAAACCAACAAACAAAGGAGCAGCAAGTCTTTGCCTGAGCTTAGTGTTTAATTTTCTTTTCTTTCAAGAGGGAGAGAAAAAGGTGAGAGAATGACAAATGAAATTATTCAGAAGGGGAAGAAACTGAAAACAAAAACAGATACAAAAAGAAGGAACATTAACTTTTTCTCATTTTTTCTCCCTAACCTTGTTTTTCCCTGTTCTCATCTTCATCTGTTAGCTTGACCTTTTCTGTGTTCAACTCTCTCTCTCTCTCTCTCTCTCTCTCTCTCTCTCTCTCTCTCTCTCTCTCAGATGTATGTCACAACAGATTCAATTGTAATTATCTTATAGTTAGAAACAGACAGATATGTACATAAAACCACGAGAGCAGGCTCCATTACAATCAAACTGTAAAATGCTGGTATAAATGCATCAACATTCATCAACATTCTGAGTTGTACACACACACACACACACACACACACACACAGACTCATGCTTGACAAATCACCATGACGTTTAGACAGTACGTGTATATTAACCTCTCATTACACCAACCAAAGTGCCGGTGGCTGAGGTAGCACCATTTATAAATATTTGCATTTTTAATAGTGAAATCTAAACATAAATATGAGCATGCAGTACATATATAGATCAGTTATAATCTCTCTCTCTACTCAATAAAACACCTCATTCTATGAAAATAATAAGTCTCAAGTTATTAATCTCCACATTTACACACTGTGCAAACACAACAGGTGATGACTCCTTACCTTCAAAGCAGTCTAAAATTCAAATAACATCACCAATCCTGAATGAATTCTATTCATTTTAGCCACAAGAGTCCATAGATCAAAAATAGCAAAGCCTTTTTAATCCTAACTCATCCAAGTTTTGTACATTGCCAAATTTAGTCCACTGCTTACGTTCTGCTAACGTCTTTGTTCAGAGAAAGCCCCACACATTTCCAGGATAAAAACACAACTGCACACAAAGCTGGACTCTTTGTTTTCCCATCTTTTTCTCTGTATTATAGGATTTTCTACAACTGAGGATCCAACAAGCCTTCCATCCCTAAGGCCCAATGAGCTCTTTACGTTCTCTGTTCCAGCAAAGACCAGCTATGATAGACTGGTAAACTCATCCATCACGTAGACATTGTCGTGTACCCAGTGTTGCCTTCACTGGAGGCAGGAAGAAAGTGAGTGGAGGATTTTCTCTCAACTTGTTTTGCTATTTTGCAACAAAGAAGATGATCTGCTATGTTTTCAGTGATAGAAAAGTGTTTTATAATCACTGAAATGCTTCAGTACATTTTCCATAGTTACAGAAGTGAGTAAAGGGGACTAAAAATGAATTAAAAAGAAATGTTTGAGGAAATCATAACAGCACGGACTGAAAACTCACTAGCTCCCTTAAATTTTATCCCAGAGGTGTAAAACTTTTCACAGCTGTATTTGACACGTGATTTGATTATTTTCAGTTTTAACATTGAGCATTAGAGCTAAGGTGTTGTTAGCCTCATGCTAATGAGGCACACCAGCCTTCATACATGCATTTAGCCTTACAGTGTTTCTGTTTAAAGCTTTTATTGAAGTATCATAAAATAGGAGAGAAATTTTTTTAAAACATGTGTTTTTAAAGTGTGTGTGTGTGAACATGTGACCAACACTAGTGTGAGGGTTCTTTCATCAAACTACTTCAGAGAACAACTGGCCCATGCTGGTGGATGGCGCGTGCAACCGATATGCTAAGAACAAAGTTGGCCTGTGTGTGTGTGTGTGTGTGTGTGTGTGTGTGAGGAATGACTCTGAAAGAGGACATTCAGACTTATGGGCAGGTCTATCTTATATTTGTGTGTGTTGAGAGGAAGTAAGATAAGAGGTGCCACTGAAAGCTTCTTTATTCTCACATACTCAGTGTCGCTTGAAGCCCCGTTACTTGTTTAGAAAGCAAGGTAAACGTTTTTGTGCGTTTGCAGTGTCAGACACTGTGTGTGTGTAAGTGTTAAATGACAAATGCATCTAGAAAAACAATAAGTGGGAAAAGAGAGAGAGAGAGCGAGAGAGACTGAGGATGAGAGACAAAATGCCAGAGACAGAGGAAGACAGAGACAGTGATGGAAGGAGGAGGTAAAGAAGTCAATTGGTTGTCAAAGTGACAAAAGAGAGGAAGAGGACAAAGAGGACAGAAGATGAAAAGAGAGATGAGCAAAGGTCACGTATCAGAAGGAAGAACGAAGTATATATAAGAAACAATCCCTAATCTCTGTCTTTATTTCACAACTTCTTCAGGGAATAACTGTTATCAGTCTTCAGTCATGGTGGCCAACTGTTTCATTCAGACAAACATGCACAGACACACAAGCTACACTAACCATTTGAACCAGGCTTAGCGGTGCCAAGCAGAGGTGCGTAGAGTAGCCAGAAACTGTACTCAAGTTAAAAGTATTGTTACATTATGATAATAGTGACTCAAGTATAAGTACGAGCAGTCACCAAAATAATTACTTGAGTAAGAGTAAGAAAGTATCTATTAAAAAGATTACTTGAGTAGTGNAGTCACCAAAATAATTACTTGAGTAAGAGTAAGAAAGTATCTATTAAAAAGATTACTTGAGTAGTGAATAACTTTGATCAACCCTATTCTTTCTAATAATCAACAAGGTATAAAGTGCTCGTCTGAGGAAAAAAATGCAAAGTAGCCATATGTAGCTTCTAATATAATCCAAATCATATCATATAAAGAAACAGTAGACAGTAATAAATCAAATATTGACCACATAACAAATCATGACAATTCTGGCCTGGTCCCAAGACAGTTAGCTAGGTTAGCTTCATGAATTTACTCAAAATAGAACAGGAAAACTTGAGTTAGCATTAGCAGCAGCAGCTAGTTAAGTAGCTAATGTTGTAGCTTAGCGCCACATTTCCTCAAGTTCCATGTTGAGTTCTTATGAGCTGAAATGTCACATTTTTAGGTAGACAAAGACGCAACGCATTATGTCGCTGTTGGTTTTGGTAGACTGAAAACAGCATTTGAATGTGTGGCCAGAGATGTGCCTCTTCTAAACCTCCCGCTGTTGATTCCGCCATGACTGTTCTGCTCTAAGTGAAACCATGGAAACGGAGGGNACCTCCCGCTGTTGATTCCGCCATGACTGTTCTGCTCTAAGTGAAACCATGGAAACGGAGGGTGGGGGTGTGGCTACTTTGGAGCTGAAGCAGTGTAGTGTCTGACAATAAGAGAAAAACAGAACGTGCATCGAATTCAAACGGACGGGTGAAATCAAAAGTAACGCAAAGTGTGACCAAATATAACAAAGTATATTTTTTTCTTCATAAATATACTCAAGTATGAGTTAAAAGTATCTTGCAATAAAAGTATGCAATAAAATACAATTTTGTGAAAAGAGTTACTTAAGTAAATGCAGTGCTTAATTTGGACAAAAAGAAGTGCCGGAACTCTGAAAAAACAAACTTCTCTTGAAAGAATGAGAAATGTCCGATTCACTCCAAGATTATAGCTTATCGTGTACATGCTGGTGAAAATGGTGGGAACTTATTCTATTCTCCATAATTACCACTTGTGGTGTTTCAGTAACTCCCATTTTCACAAGCCCAATCAAAAGCAGTATTAGAATAATGCCATGTGATAGAGAGAGGTTAATTTAATTTATCGTTTATATGGTTCATCTATAGCTTCAATAATTTGCTTTCGTGATTTTGTCAAGAATTTGTCACAATTTGTCGTACACAATTTAATTATTTTATTATTTAATGCACACAATTGTGTCCAAAAGCAATATAAAATTAAAACTAAATTATTTAATATAGTTCCGGAATGCTAGCTTCTGAAATAATCTCTCCCGGTACGCACAGAGCCATCAGAAATACGTGCCAGAACTCAGTTCTGGTGCGTTCCGGCACAAATTAAGCACTGAGTAAATGTAACGGAGTAAATGGAATGCGTTACTACCCACCTCTGGTGCCAAGGAAGGAAGGAGTTTAACACACACTGAGCTAAAACACGTTACTACGCATTGTTGAGCTTTCAGAAAAACCTGATCGACCAACCGCATCTCATATAGGGTCTACCTAGTAGGAACTGTGTGGTTTCTTCAGGAAGTTCCTTTCTTGTATTTCCACCATGCTACCATAAAGTACCATGAAGATTATGGAACCTGAGGTCTATAGTGCAAAACCATGCCACAACTTCACCACCACATTACAACAAAAGAAGCAATGGAGGGAACTGAGGAGATTGTTTTCTTTGTTCTATTTCACAGTTTCATGAATATCCTGAAACGTCTTAAAACCTCTTACTGTTGCTGCAGGAGATGCTTGGTGTGATCAATCAGCGATGTTCGGTCTTTACAAACTCCACCCAGCGGTTCCTGAACCATTAGAGAGCCTGGAGGAGGAGCTAAATCTATCATTTTAGTACCAAAATAGATCCTGCTTCCTTGGTGTAAAATAAAGAAAAGTTCCTGCAATTCAAAAGGCTGTAACGTCTACAGTAAAAAGGAATAAAAGAGCAAGTGGTACCAGGAAAGCTGAAAGAGAAAGAAGACAAAGAGGGAGAGACTGAGAATTTACAATCCAGCCAGTATTCGTTTGTGCTATTCACATTTTAATAAGAAATTTGAAGTAAACAACAAAATACAGTGTAAACCAGTATCAGTATTAAATAAAAGTTAGGTAGAGCACGTTATGAGCGGGCAGGAATGCTGGCTGAACTTTTTATCTGCTGCTGCTGCTGCTGCTGCTGGTTTGACTTGAGAAACAGAAACGGCTCTGATTTTTAATGTGTCTGAAAGTGTGTTTACAGGCTTTGGCAGAAATCCAAACAGATAGGAGTAGGGTCAACAAAAGAACTCTCTTCAACCCCTGCTTTCCTTCCTCACACAAACATGCACACAAGCACACAGTTAAATTCCCATTTTTGTCAGTGTGGACTCATACAAACTCAGTAAACAGCGTGAGTGCTGCTTCCAGCGCTGGCTTTTGCCAGGATTGTGCAAATGAGAACGGAGACCGGACTGAAATGAGCTGCTTTCTGAAACTGAACTTTATTTGTCCACGAATATATGGAAATTTGTCTCGCGATTGATGTTCCCATAATTTACAACAACAAACCACATAAAGAATACACACCCTTGATCATAAAAACATATAACACCATCAAATCCATCAATAAGACCATCCAAAACTAAAACCATCATGGCCAGTTTATAAATGTTAAGGGGGTAATTCAAATCAAAATTATCACATCTCCAGTTCACTTGAGGACGCGACTCCATTCTCAGATATTTTTGAGTGCAGCAACATTCAGAATCTTAAACATCAACGGTAAATGTCAGATTTTAGTGTCAGTCCCTCAGAATAATAATAAAAAAAGTTTCTTTCTTTCTAGACAGCACCAAGGTAATGGTGTCAGAGTTAAAGTAGCAGACAACAGAATTTTGTTTTAATGTTTGCAGTAAAGAACACTGCATGGTTTCCAGACGAGGAGAGTTATTTTAAAGGGAGTTTAGTTCACCTCATTCTTTGGATAGATCACGGAAACAAAATATATAATTTCTGCTTAAAGTTTATTAGTTCAATAATCTGTCTAAAGATGTTGATTTCATGCCGCTTCTACACATTCTCTACAGTGCATCAAAGATGAAAATAAAATTTACTCCCAGTCTGACTACAGTAGATTTTCTGCATTGACCAAAACTGATATCTGAGCCTCACAGTTTTCTATCACTATTAACCATCTAGGCTGCTCAGATTTAGTAAAGTTAAATACGGAAAGAAGCATCATCCTCTCATGTAAGAGGTCAACGGGTCGGCGGACACCTGCACGGGGATACTGACTGGATCAGAGGTGAGTAGTAACACGTTCCATTTACTTTGTTACATTTACTTAAGTAACTGTTTTCACAAAATTGTACTTTACTGAGTAGTTTTATTGCAGGATACTTTTAACTCATACTTGAGTATATTTATGTAGAAAAAAATATACTTTTACTCCATAACATTTGGTCACACTCTTTGCAATACTTTTGATTTCATCCATTTGAATTCAGTGCTCGTTCAGTTTTTCTCTCATTGTCCGTCATTGTCATTGTCCACACTACACTGTCTACTTCAGCTCAGAAGTAGCCACGCCCCCACCCCTCGTTTCCATGGTTTCACTCAGAACAGTCATGGTGGAATCAACAGTGGGATGTTTAGAAGAGGCACATCCCTGGCCACACATCCAAATGCTGTTTTCTTTTCAGTTTACCAAAACTAGTAGCTACATAATGAGTTGAATCTTTGTCTAGCTAAAAATGTGACATTTCAGCTCATAAGAACTCAACGTCAAAAGGAGTCAGTTGAGGTGGTTTGGGCACCTAATAAGGATGCCCCCTGGTCGACTCCCTAGGGAGGTCTTCCAGACATGTCCAACTGGGAAGAGGCCCCGGGGAAGACCCAGGACACGCTGGAGGGATTACATCTCCCGGCTGGCCTGGGAACGCCTCGGAGTCCCCCAGAAGGAGTTAGAGGGCCTGGCCGAGGACAGGGAAGTGTGGGCCGGTCTGCTTAGTCTGTTGCCACCGCGACCCGGACCCAGATGAGCGGAGGATAATGGATGGAATGGAGAACTCAACATGGAACTTGAAGAAACATGTGGTGCTAAACTGCAACGTTAGCTAATTAACTAGCTGCTGCTAGTAATGCTAACTCACATTTTCCTGTTCTATTTTGAGTAAATTCATGAAGCTAACCTAGCTAACTGACTTGGGGCCAGGGCAGAATTGTCATGATTTGTTATGTGGTAAATATTTGATTTATTACTGTCGACTGTCTCTTTATATGATATGATTTGGATTCTATTAGAAGCTACATATGGCTACTTTGCTTTTTTTTTTCCTCAGAAAGACACTTTATAACTTGTTGATTATTCTAAAGAATAAGCTTGATCAAAAGTACTCACTACTCAAGTAATCTTTTAATAGATACTTTCTTACTTTCACTCAAGTAATTATTTTGGTGACTACTCTTACTTATACTTGAGTCAATATTATCATAAAGTAACAATACTTTTATTTGAGTACAGTTTCTGATTACTCTGCTCACCTCTGGACTGGATGCTTTGGATTTTGAGATGTGTGTGTATGTGTTGTGTGGGTGTGATTGGTGGGTTGGGTGAATGCAACCCACTTTGTTCTCATCATAACTGATAAAGACAGAAATTAAAATATATATTTTTTGGAACAAAGCATAAATCCCTGAAATAAGGGATAAGTTAGGATTTTTTTCAGAATGAGTCGGGACACTTAAAAAAGGACCTGAAACAAACATCTGATCAACCTACTATTATCAAAACCACCACAGAGAGTCTCCTATAAATGTTTCAAGAGAAGAAGCACACTTAAAGATAGTGGTAATAATTCATTTAAAAAAATGTACTGATCACTAACAAATACAGTTTCGTACAGTTTTACAGTTGGGGCCAGTACAGTTTTAAACATCACAGATTTCATATGGATGAAATTTAAATCTCAAGCTAAAAAGGGCCTGATTTTTGCATGTTGGTGTGTTTTTTAGTGCAGTTGTGTGACACTTTGCCCTTATCAACACATTAAATCTGTAATTGTGTTTTATGAATTACCCCAACATCTCTGGCAGAAAGTTTGTTTGCTGTTACAAAACAGATTATTGTATCCCAAATTTGAAAGTACTGTAGATGGATATAACAAACACTGAAATGATCATCTGAATAAAGAAAAAAAATTGTATTACCCTTAAAAAAATTTGGCTATATTTTAAGGCTTTAGAAACATGTAGCTCCTGTTATCCAACGTTTGAAGGCTAAAATGTTAAAATAAATAAACTTTAAAACATCATGAGGATTTTGCCAAAATGAATGAATGCTTACTGTAAACTGAATCTCACTGTAGAGTAGAAACAGCTGAGAGAGATTAACTGGAGTAGCTGTAGAAGACTGGTTCATTTGTGTGTGTGTGTGTGTGTGTGTGTGTGTGTGTGTATGTATTTATGATTATTATTCATGTGNCATTTGTGTGTGTGTGTGTGTGTGTGTGTGTGTGTGTGTATGTATTTATGATTATTATTCATGTGGAGTTGCTATGATACAACGAAGCCAGCTGGGGAGCATGCATCGTGCTCAACCTTTGTTACCCTTCCTCATTTATTAAACACACACACACACAAATGCAAGCAAGATACTAAACACACACGCACACACATAGCAACACACATACACACACACAAAAGCTCTAGTATCCTCGGAAATGTTAACATTCAGTTTACAGTTCCTAGCTTCTTAACTAGCTTTCTGTCCACCCACACACACACACACACACCCACACATATCCACACACACACACACACACACGACATCTATAGGCTTCTGGGAGCATTTAAATATCACAACACAATTTAAAGTATCATCAGGTACAAAACAACTGAAGAAGGAAGAAGTATGTCACTCTTCATTTGCTGCACAGTCTTCCTCTGCTCACCTGCTGATGTTAAAGTGTCAGTGGCCAATTAGAGCAGAACATGCAGCAAACACACACACACATACACACAGATGTGCTCAAAGTGTGTTGCTGCCACTGATTTTCCTGTAACAGAGCAAACAGGTGAACTGAGTTAAATTAAGCGATGATGTCTTATTGATTTTCTCTTCGAACATCAGAGAGGAAATAGAAACAGAAGCTGAATTTACACCAGGCACAAAAATGTGATCTGTGTATCTGGGTAGATTGTCTGGGTAATGACATTGGACTTCTATTTATACCTTAAAAGCCATTCTTGCTTTCCGGATTCTGTCTGGATTGTGATTGAATCTCAGTCGGCGGGTTGTAACATTAATTTTTTTTTCTATTCTTTCTGGTTTGGCTGTATTCTGCGTTTTGACACATTCATGACATGTCACAACTCCTGATTCCACATCTTATGTGGTCTGGCAGAGTGGATTGCATTCTGATAGCAGTGTGTTCTGCATACATTTACACATTGCATTAATATGCATTTTTCCTTGTCTAGATAATGTATCTGATACAGATCACATCTGAAATATATGGATCTTACAAAACAGGAAAAAAAAACCCTCCAAAGCACTCTGAGATCTATATTTTTTCCTGGCACTCTAATCTGCAATGAACCGAGCCATTTAGCTGAGCTCCAATACAAACACTATTTAAAAAACAGGTGCTTACCCATGCTTCAAAAATCAGGTGAGCGTTATTTAGTTTGTATGTTTGTCTCTATATAACATGATGGTCCAGTGAAAATCGCGGTTATCTGAAGTGTCTTTTTTTTTTTTTTTTCNTTTTTTTTTTTTTTTTCATGCAGTATGTAAAATTAGCTTGTTTTTGGCTTTAACATCATGCATTTTGCCTTTGGGTTTGAAAAGGTTTCAGGTGACCAAGAGTGGTAGATTTTAGCATGTTCCACATAAAATATATCCCTATTATACTGTACTGTAAATGTATAATTTTGCATTTTGTGTATTACTTGCAGTGGGTTTACTTGTATGTGAAACAACATGCAGTGTGTGTTTGTTAAAGCAGAGATTTTGTTGGTTTGCGCTGTGGAGCAGTCAGTATTTATGTGTTTCATCTCTGTTGTTTAACCTCTGTCTAATCTATGTGCATATTAATTATGTACAGAATTTGGCAGATTCACTGTATTTTCCATCGTTCGTGTGTTATGTTAATTTTGTTGTAAATATGAGCAGACTTGGGTAATAACGGAATACATGTAACAGCATTATGTAATCAGGATACAAAAAAAAATGTAACTGTACTCCATTACAGTTACAGAGGAAAAAGTGTAATCAGATTATAGATCCCTTTAGTAGAAAATGGGGATTAGGATCAGCATTACACTTGAAAATAGAATGATTTTCTGCTAAACACACGCATGCGCACATAACATCTCTTTCAATGCTACTCTTCTGAGTGTCACCATGGACACCAGTGAAAAAAAATGCTTTCACAGTGTGGAAATTTGGCCACTATTTTATCTTTAAGGCAGAAAAGGATAACATCACAGTATGCCTTTCAAGTATGAAAATACTGTCAGCATCCAAAGACTAGTCTAATTTAAAGAAACATTTGCAGGTAAGACCAACCGCTATGCTAGCTACACAGAAACCATGTAGCCAAAGCTAACGTTAGCCAGCATTTTAATACAACTACCAATTATTATTATTATTATTGTAGCGAGTCAGAGATGCTGTCAGTTTGGCGATTTATTAACCAAAAAAAGAAACTGCTGTAGGTTGTAATAACACTGTAAAAGTCAAGCAGCATCTTTTTTTTTTCTTTTTTCTTTTGCTTCTGATTTGTTAAAAAAATACAGTGGATGCTCTTAATCCATGTACAAAAAATTTATATCATTTTGTTTTTACTTTGTAAAAATAACCAGATTTTATTTTTTCCCTTATTAACTGTACTATTCTGGCAGCCTGTAATTTAATTTAGAATTGGAAGGCCTACTGCCTTAATTTTCTTTCCAAAGCTTATCATATATTGTTCTGTTGTTTTACAGAATACACTTAAATAAAAATCTGTATAAAATATATAAATGTCATCTTATTGATTGAAATAATATGAAAATTACAGAAAGTAATCAAGTTACATTAATACTGGAGTAGTTGGATTATGTTACTGATTACCTTTTTTAGCAGGTAATTAGTAACTGTACTGGATTAACCTTCCCAACCCTGAATATGAGACTGTATTTGACACAGAGCGTGTTTAGTGTGTTCAGAACAGTGTCATCTATGTAAACACATAAAACGCTCAGTGACAGAATGATTGATTAATTGATTTCTCATCAGACTTTGTCCTGCAGCCTCAGATTTTAAAGTGTTGCGTTTTGCTGTCTGACAGGCTTTAACAGCAGCCATTCACTGTACGAGTCAAACTTGAAACGATTAAAAACTGTACATTTCTTTACTAATTAATGAGTGTGATCCAATCCTATTTCAGACAACAGCAGCAGTAAAATGATCTCACTTACATAATTTGGAATTTGGATGCAGGGCAGTGGTGAGAAGTCCCTCTACAGGGTCTACACGCTCGTTCTGGCATCGGTGGAGCGCAGAGGAAGAGGAAGTCCATCAAAACGGCTGAAAAGGCATCAGATCGTGTTACAGGAGGATGGATCCAGGACAGGAAATGCTGGGTCGCCCGGACAAGGTTTTACGGCGTATTGGGCTGTCTTTTTTTACTCTCCCTCACACTCTTTCCTCTCAGTGTGTAGATTTGACTGAATAAGTGGTGGAGAGGTGTGACCAGGATTAGTGGATGATGCAGGGATGGAGCACCTGAGCTGAGTCTGCCATTAGCCTCCACATGCAGGAGGAATCTTCAGCCTGCCCCTCCTCTTTCCGTCCATCTTTGAGCCACATTTATGCTGCCCTGTTTCTTGACCTGTTCTTTTTTTGACATGGTGCTCTACAATTGTTACATGTTTCTGTGAAACAAAGCTTGGTCAGGGTGAGCTATTTTCTCTAATGATCTTTTCTCCTGTTTTTGGCCAGTTAGGAAGTTTAGCATCGTCTTTTCTTTTTCTGGGTGTAGTTTAGCTTTGTTTTCCAGACAGGATTTGTATTTATGTTTGTTATTTTGGCCTTGGCTACCCTGAATTCTACAGCTTCTTTGTCTAATTCTTTAAAACCCGACACATTTTTGGTTGACTACTTTAACCCTTAAATGCATGAGTTGTTTTCCATCCATTCCTACATACGTTGGGTCGTTAGAGACCCGTAAATTACGCAACAGAAATTGAGCTACAAAGTGAAATATTTTTGCTTGTAAAGTTTTCAGAACATTTTATGTTCAATAACAAACCCATAATTTTTTTTTTTTTTTTNTATTTTTTTTTTTTTTTTGCCATATTATATTTTTACACTGACTAATAGATCCCATCATCAAAGCTGGTGCATCACAGCAATGCTGCTCTGCATGAAGCTCTGACATGGTGCTGCAGCGTCTTTCTGTAGCAGTAAGCTAGCAGCATAGTTTACAGCATAAACAGTATTCTTCCTCCAAGGTTCAGCTTTTGTTCATCATATCAGTGATACAGCGCCACCTAAGGCCAAAGTTGAAAACACAACTATTACCTGCTGCCTGTATACCAGATAAAAAAAAAAAAGAAAAAAAAAGTGACACTCTTACATCAGATCCTGAGTCACCCTATACACTTTTAAGCGAAAAACATTACAAAAACAATTTTTGCATTAATTTTGACAAATTGAAACCATAAAACTGTTAAAAACAAAGAGTTTGAAGAACACCAGGAAGTTGAGAGCTTAATTGAAAAAAAAAATATGAATGAATTAGAGGTGCGGTAACGTGGTCCCGGGTCGCTAAAGACCCGTCCTACGCATTTAAGGGTTAAGAGCTTTGTTGCCTCATTGTTTAAATACCTGCTTCATTAATTTACTTCCTTTGCTATTTATATATTTATGTTAAGTTTCCCACTTCCCCTTTAGAGACACACAGGGGACGTAACACAAGGGTGTCTGATCTTGAGAGACCTGAAACATCCAGAATGTCCCCAGGGAATGCGGTGATGATGGCTCTAAGTGAGTCACTGAATGGGATTTTAAAGGTGGAGGTTTTGGGGTCCATGAAAAAAATTGAAAGCGCACAATTTCAACTCACGCTGAGCAAGAGCCAGAGCCAAATACGGACGGAGACAGACCCTCCACAGGCGATGACGACTGTCTGGGGAAGAGCATTGGGGTTCAGTAAAGAGTAACAGTCCGTGACCTGTCTGGATAAATGCACACATACACGCACACACACACACACACACTCACACTAAGGACAACCAAATCAGTGCTGTGTTCGTTCAGTGAGCTAGGGTCCATTATCACCTGGCCCTGAAAAGCACCATTGACCATCCAGAAGCAACACACAAACGAACACACACACACACACACACACACACACACACACACACCCACTGTTCACTTGCTGGTATCAGTTAAGGATTACCGAACAACATTTGAACCACATCTGTGTATGTGTGTCTGTATACATGTATTTACAAGTATTCTTGTGTGTGGGTGCATATAATACTAAAGGCTGTCTCCGTGTGTGTGTGTGTGTGTGTGTGTGTTGTGGTGTGTGTGTCAGAGGGCNATACTAAAGGCTGTCTCCGTGTGTGTGTGTGTGTGTGTGTGTGTTGTGGTGTGTGTGTCAGAGGGCTAGCAAAACCTGACCCCTGCTATCAATACTGTGAGTGTCACATACGCCTGAGTGACCAGCTACAGGAAAGAGGAAATTAGAGGATTTAGAGTGTGACATTTGTGCTGGTGTGTGTGCATTTAAGAGTGTGTGGGGCTGCTGTGTGTGTGTGTGGAGGCCATGTTTCCTTGTCAGTCTGCGAGGTTGCAGGTTCAACGAGTTAGTCTGTATATATGTGTGAGCAATCGACCGTGCACTCTCGTCTCTTTGCTTCAGTGCGAGCGTTTGTGTCAGAGAGAGAAAGGGCTCAGTGTGTGTCACAGCGGCGGCAAGTAACTTTAGTCGGTGAAGTAAAGTGAGAGGAAGTAAAAAGGGATGAGGGTGGATGAAAGGAAAGGAGAAGAAAGGAACACTGGAAAGAGGGAAAACAGAAGAAGGGAAGGAGGAGTTTTTGCCCGTAGAGTTATCACCTCAGCTGAAACGAATCAGAGACTGAAACGGCTTATTTTTGTGTGATGGTGTGTTTTATGAATCGCTTAACACGGCATTTAAATAAGTACATAAGTGAATGGACATATTGTGGAAACCCTCATTCAGGAAAAAACAAAATGCTAAAAGAGGCTGGAACAGGCGTTTAAGAATGAGGTAACATGGTTGCATGATGATATTTGCCCTTATTGACACGTTAAATCACGTTAAACTGTATTTATGAATTCCTCCATTTTGTCTTGGCTTGTTGTTGGTGGAACTATGTGCTCTATTAAAGGACCATACCATCTATTTTACATGTTTGAGCCTAATATTTTTAATTTTCATACATGTAACATTACTGACAATCATTTCTCAAAGCATACTACTGGAATGGTGAGTTAAAAATGTTTTTCCTACCTTCCAGGCCGCCATTTGTTCATTCTGGTACGCTATTAAAATCAACTTGTTGATACTTGTAACGCTCTTGGGATAGGTAATCCATCATCGTGAACAACACGTATATTCAGGTTTTTTTTCAAAGTTTCATAATTTTAGTATTTAAGTGCAATAAAAAGTGCAGAGTGAATGTATGTCTCCACCAGGGAATATAGTCCCAAAAGAAGATCTGCGTTTATCCATCCATCCATTACCCTCCGCTTATCCGGGTCGCGGTGGCAGCAGACTAAGCAGACTGGCCCACACTTCCCTGTCCCCAGCCAGACCTGCATTTATCAAAAAATTTAAATGACTGTGACTTCATAAGGCTGCATAACTATTAGCAGGGGAAACATCAATTTTTAAGATGGGTGTATCACTGGAATATATGATTTTGAAAGATTAAGAGATTTTGCAAAATATCAGGAAAGCTGAAATCTGGTTTTATCCTTTGGGAAATGATTGTCAGTAACGTAACGTATGAAACTTGAACATATTAGGCTCAAACATGCAAAATGGCCGATATGGTCCTTTAAGTGGCCTTTAATTAAAATGTATCATTATTTGCTCAACATAAATTAAGAATATCAGCTACAGTCCTGTTTTTCCAAACTGGCAGCAGATCTGTACAGGTGTGAGAACCATTTTCTCTCATATTTAGTCTTAATAAGGTTCTAAAAACCTGCAGGCAGCACAGCAAAAAGCACTCTGAGAAATAATCATGCAGGCTGAAATGGGTTTGAGTGGGCTGGAGAGGGTTCATCTGTGACAAAATTATCAGGATGAGGACAGGATGTGTGGAAATAAATCCATGAGCAAGATGGAAGGGAAATTTCACTCCCATGTACTAATCACCCAGCAGATTTCAACAATGGAAATTTTACAGCTTTTTAGTGAAAGTCAGCACAGGCTGACATGTTCCCTTCTGGCAAAAATTATTAAATAGAATTTATTAATATGCATGTGCTAGTGCTGCACCTCGGATATGATAATCCCGGTATGGTATTAACAAAGAAAAATTAAAAAGGTATGAGAACGCTTATTAAAGGTTTTTTTGCATCATTAAAAATGAGACTGGCTATGGTACAAGCCTATAGAAATATTTTCTTGCAGTATATAAAAGCCTGTAAAAGGTCTGAGAGTTGGGGTGCCATAGATACATCTTAAACCTTTTATATCAGAGCTCTGTGTGGGTGCTTATGTTTTCAAGTCGTGCATAAACTTTGCACTTTTGACATTTTACAGAGAGCATGTAGGCGAGAGCTAAACACGGCACTGCCAAAACGCGCAGAAAAACTTTGAAAACTTTGGATATTAAACTTAATATTAAAACATTTCCTCTTTCCTGGCGGCTGCAGCCATTTACTATAAAACGTTGAAGGCGCTTTTGATTTCACATCATAGCTGCCTGTTATTGCTGTGATATTCTGACTCGTGTCCTCAGCGAGAGCAAGAAAGAAAGAAAGAAAAAAAAAAGGAAAGAATAGAGTGTGAAAAGGCTCTTTGATGAATTGGTTTGGAATGAGAGAGGAGAGCTGGTGAGAGCAGAGAAAACAAACCGGACCCAAGCGTTTATTTACACTCTGCTTCTCAATTAAGTCAAATAGGCCAGTTTAACGAGGCTGACATTTCAACAGCATAATGAGATACGGAAAGCTGAAGGTCCTCCGGCAGGATGTATGGTCACCGTGTGTGTGTGTGTGGATTTTTTTTTTACATAAATGTATGTGTAAATGGACCCTTGGCATATGTAGCTGTGTATGTTTTGCATATAGCGAACACGTGTTTCTGTGCATGTCAGGTTGTGCGTGCCTGCATGTGTGTTTAGACATAATTTGCTGTGCAGCCTCTATTCTGCATCCCTCCTCCTCCTCTTCCTCTTCCTCTCTCTCCGCCGCTCCTCTGTGGTGGCATTTGTCTAAACAGAACAATCTGGAAATTTCCAGCGGCCGGTCGGGAATGTTAACAAGCTGCATCGTAACGTTACACCTATAGGAGTGTGTGGGTGTCTGAGCGAGTGAAGGAGACAGAGGAAAGAAGGAGAGATAGCAAGGTGGAGTGTGTTAGAGATGTCTGTGTGTGTGTGTGTACTATAAGGAATGCGGTGCTTGTGAGTGAAGGGGAACGCCCTCTGTGGTAATGTTTGAAGCAGCTAATAAACTCTCATGGCTGAAAGGATGAAACTCGATCCACGCCAGGTGAAAAACATTTCTCACGCTCATGTGTGGACATGTGTGAACGCTCTGTTTCTTCTGTGTGTGTGTGTATGCCTGTGTGTCATTTATACACATTTTTATATATGTGCCTGTCCGTGTTCACGTGTATACTGCTGATGTGTCTCTGTGTAAAGGTGTGTGTGTGTGTGTGTGTGTGTGTGTAAAAGCTTTATTCTCGTGGGATCTGCAGGTCAGCTGCACATTTTAACACAGAACAGATCTGCTGCTGAAAAGAGCCGTTAAATATACACCATCAACATATAAGAGGTTCTGGATGGATCCCGTGAATCTCATCTGTGCTTAAAAGCATCACAGTATAAAATCAAAGACATTAATGCTGAGTTTTCACGTTTATCTTTTAAACTCTTGATTTTCCCCCTTAAATCTCCCCTTAGCTTCCTGTATCTTTGCATGCATGTTAAAACTTTGCTTCTTCTCCGACTAATGCAATAAAGAGATTTTTGGAGCCTCATGCAAACACCATAATCAGATCAAAACGAACATCCAGCAGCTGTTTCAAAATGTTATTGTCGTGTTTATTCTAGCAGATTCTAGCAATGTTTTTGGTCTCCACAAGCCAGAAAAAGCATTTCAGGAAGAATACTGAAAAATAGGAAACGTGACAAGCGCTCACGTTAATGTACAGAAACAGCGGTGAGTGTGGAGTCGTACACTGTAGCGCAGAGGAGACAGGACATTGAGTTTTAACAGGACAAGTTGTTGTTAATGTACCTGTCAGGGGTGTTTATGTTCTCTCTCTCTCGCTTGAGTCTGTCTTTGCTCTGTGTGTGTGTAAATATGTGTCTAAGTGTTTGTGATGAGAGCGTGAGAGAGCGCTTACAAATGTGTATCCATACAGTACATGCATACCCTGTCCTGATGCATGTGTGTGTGTTCTACAGAAGACGGGTGACTCTGATGTCGTTTCAGCTCTGTCACCATCAGGGATTAGATGGTTCACACACATTTTGTCCGGTCTCTGGTGATCACTGTGACTTCACACGTTTTCACACATGGCAGCTGAGGGTTTCATAAATGACAACTTGAGAACCATAAATCGTGACAAAATCTTGCTGGAGTGAGACACATTAAGAGGAATGAGATCAGGGATGGTATGATGTCATAATCTGATAATTACTCTCCTATGAAATTCTATTTATAATATGGGAGGATTTATACCAAAGTCAAAATAAGAATAGAACAAAACCCAAAATTACATCACGAGTCTCATTTTAAACGGTTTTTATTTAGAGTTTAGATTAGACTCTCCGCTTTACTGTTTGGGTTTTGGATTCACAAGACCTAATTTGGAAACTTTCTGAGCTTTCGGTTAAAAATAAATGGTTCGGAACCACAAAAGTCGGTTCCTGTTTGGTACTGGAAAACAGCAGGATCTGTTCTCAAGGTGAGAACCATGTCAGAATCATAAGTGGGCGTGGCTAGTTCTACCTCAGCAAACCGAAAATCAATAGAGAAGTTAAAGTGTGTGTGTAGTTGGCTCATGTAACTGTTAGATTGAAGTAAAATACTTCAATCTAACAGAGTTTATTGTCTTATGACAATAAAAGCTTGCAGGTGAGCAGTGTGGTCCGCCATCTTGCTTGCTTTCACTGACCTACTTCCACTGTGACTAAAAAAAAACAAAAAACAAAAAACTCAATAACACCTTGGTTCCAATGCTGAATGGAATCAGTTTGAGAACTAGAACTTTTTAAGTGGAAAAGCACTGAGTGGGTCTTACTTTTGACCAAGATGGCGGCGCGCAGGTTCGCAGCGGCTCTAGGCTTTACCCTTTTGGGCATTTTTGTATGTTTTTCGTATGTCCTGTGCACACATACTTCACATACTCTTACACATCGGTGTTACAGTCGACAAGACCTGCTGGACATTGGTTTTCAACTCAGTTTACCGGTTTCAAGTGACTTTCACCGCATACACAACATACCGGACGAGGTAGCGAGACCTCCGGGCTCTCCGTGGATTGTTATTGGGCCCGGCAGACTACGTAGACGGCGACGGGAGAGGAAACAGAAGCGAGGCTGTAGGGCCGGACTGCTGGTTAAACTCAGAAAACAACCTCATAAGCCTCCTTTTCCCAGCATATTCCTTACCAACGCCAGATCCATGGTCCACAAAACGGATGAACTGGAACTGCTTTTAGCTGGGAATCGCTATGCGCATGACTGCTGCGTCCTGTTCATAACGGAGAGTTGGCTTCACCCGCAAATCCCCGATGCTGCCGTGCAGCTGGCAGACCGCACAC
>VXCM01006790.1:25753-37008 GCA_014773175.1 Lucifuga dentata | reverse complement strand
GAGGCAGATGATTCGCTGTGGTGACCCCTGAAGGGAAAGCCCAAAGGAAAAGAAGAAGATACAAGACACACACGTGTAGAAACTGTGATGTATGACAGGATGTTTGCAGTCCGTGTTCCTTATTAGACTTTTAGAGACAATAAAACAATTTATACCATAAAAAATTTCTGAACATTAAACATAAACAAGCATCTTCCTCAACACGCTAAGCCCTGGTGTAAACGTTTACATGAACGTAATCATGGACGCTGTGAGACATGTAATCATGGATGCTGTGAGACACGTAAACATGGATGCTATGAGACACGTAAACATGGATGCTGAGACACGTAAACATGGACACTGAGACACGTAAACATGGACACTTAGAGACACGTAAACATGGACACGTAAACATGGACACTGAGACACGTAAACATGGACACTTCGAGACACGTAAACATGGACACGTAAACATGGACGCTGTGAGACGCGTAAACATGGACGCTGTGAGACATGTAAACACGGACGCTCTGACCGGTTTGTTTCCTGCTGATGGCGTGTTCTGACGTTTGAATGTTTTTCCACCATCGGTACAAAGCTAAATGTTGTATGTTGTTCTAAACGCTTTTGTAGCTGAAAACATCCATGTTGCTAACTTGTAGGTTGCCATAGAAACCAGAGACAACATTTACAGCGAAACCATAAATACAACCTCTGTCTAATATTTAATCCACAGATGTAATCATACATAAGTCACACGGGAACGTGAGGCTGAATGACACCAAACATGATCTAAACAGAAAAAAACATGCTTCAGACACGTGACCAAACACACAAAGATTTTCTACAAAGGAGCCTCATTTCCGTCTCATGGCATGAAACCCGTCTCTGTGTCCTGCTTGTTAATGTACAGCGACACCATAAATGTCCTGGCATCACTTAATCCTCCAGATCTGGATCAACATCTGGATCCAGACTAAAGTGACCTGTTGATAATCTGTGACAAGACAAACACGCCAACATTAATTAATGTCTGAGTTTTCCACAAATAACCATAAATGTCACCAAATGTCCTCTTTGCCTCGTTCAGATGCTGATATATAATGTTGTTGCTTCATCAGGCCAAGAACCCTGACCGTCCTCATCACCGACGCCAGGGGGGGCGGCACTTCCTGGATGAATATGGCCAGCCAATCACAGTGCAGGGTNACCGACGCCAGGGGGGGCGGCACTTCCTGGATGAATATGGCCAGCCAATCACAGTGCAGGGTGACAAGATAAGGAGGCGGAGTCACAGGAGGCCGCAGTCCAACTGTGCGATGGAGTGCAGCAGTGCAACAGACAGACAGTGGGATGACCTCAGACCTTTGGGACTGATAGAGGGACAGGGAGGCAAGGAAGAAGACTACAGTCCCAGGTAGGTCCTGATGGAAAACCAGCAGAGGGCAAGGACTAGGACACAGAGAGGTAGGACACAGAGGAATAGGACACAAAGAAGAAAGAAGCAAAGGACTAGGACATAGAGAGGTGGGAGACAGAGACTAGGACACAAAGGACTAGGACACAGAGACATGAACACAAAGGGCTAGAAAACAGAGAATGGTGATGAAAAGACAACAGTGCATGTTTGGGTAATGGGCGTGGTCTGGAGGACGGTGCATGTTTGGGTAATGGGCGTGGTCTGGAGGACGGTGCATGTTTGGGTAATGGGCGTGGTCTGGAGGACGGTGCATGTTTGGGTAATGGGTGTGGTCTGGAGAACAGTGCATGTTTGGGTAATGGGCGTGGTCTGGAGGACAGCGACAGGTTTCAGAAGATGTTTTAAGCTGCTGGACAGAATGAAGTTGTAGACAGTGATGGAGGACAGGGTGGGGGAGGGGCTTTAGTTCACAGGTGACCTTGTGTTTAGATTAATGGTTTTATAAATATTCATGTATAAAGGTGAGTCACTGTGGCTGTAAGCTGTAATCATACATGTGCCGTTTCTAAAACATGACATCACCTGATTGCTTCCTCTTCATAGCCACTACTACAGTCACCTGACTGTGTCACCTGACCTGTACTCAGCCAATGTCATCATGTCACCTGACATCTATCCACCCAATAGCTGCCTGCCCAGACCCTCACAGCACCCAGGAAGTAACTACCTGCCCAGCGTGTCCTACAGTTTAGACCACCTGGACAGGTTGGATTATCAGGTATTGTGTTCTGTGACATCGTTCTGAATCAGTGTCTCTTAAATTTGAGCCTTTACAAAACTTCCTTTAAGTTTCGTTTGTGTTTCTTTCATCAAATTTCATTACTGAATTACTGAATATTCATTTTTGCCCTGAAAGTTAAAATTACTCATTCATACCAGTTTTCATTGTGTTTATGTGATGTAAGCCCTTCAAATTAAAAGCCTTAAGCTCTCTGTGTTTGTCTCCTTGAAACGTGATTCTGATCTTTGACATACGTCAATAAACTTCAGGTTTTGCCTGTACTTAAAGGACCATACTGATAATTTTTTTGCATGTTTGACTACCTGCACACACGTTACATTACTGTTAACCATTTTCCAAAAATAAAAGCCTTTTATAGTTTTCCTGTTATTTTTTTAAATCCCCTAATCTTTCAAAATCAAATGTTCAGGTGATACATCCANTTTTCCTGTTATTTTTTTAAATCCCCTAATCTTTCAAAATCAAATGTTCAGGTGATACATCCACCTTGAAATTACATGTTTCCCTTGCTAACACTTACACATGATTCTAGAAGGCACAGTTGTTTTATTTTGTAGTAAAGACGGTTTTCTCCTGGGACTATATTTCCGGGCGGAGACGTACATGTAGCTCTGCATTAAATAAAGTTACTGTGACAACAAAAACCTAACAGACATTTTGTTTTCTGTGATTATTATTTATCTCAGCACGTTTCAAGTCTTTACAAGTTGATTTTTATGTCGTACTGGAATGAACTGAAACCAATGTTTGTCTGGAAGGTAGGAACAACAATTCTAATACTTACCTCTACAGTAGTATGTTTTGGGAAATAGTTGTCAGTAATGTAACGTGTAACATGTTGTATTTATTGGTCCAAACATGCATGATCATTGGTATGATCCTTAAGACTCTAAACACATTTATTTTCTGTCGTTTCTTTTTCTCTTGTAGGCTGCAGGAATGTTGACCTACCAGCCTACCTCTGAGAACTGTCTGATTGGCTGTTACAACACAGAGGGGGTGGAGCCTGAGGGTTTTCCCAGACAGGTAGCACATCAGTCACAGTGTGATTAAGTTGATTTAAGTTGATTTCTGATCAGATTTTTACAGTGTAATTTCCCCCCCTCCCCCCAGTTGGACTATCGTCCTCTCTGGCGGTCTGATCGCCCTCTGGGCTACCTTCCTCTCAGCGAGCTGGACAGCGGGCTGAGCTACGGCCCCAATAGCCCCCACCACCAGGTGTTGCTCTCTGAGGCCGAGACAGATGCCATGTCCTCACTGCCGGGCCACACCCCCTCCTCGCAAGGCTCCTCCTCTTCCTCTGAGTCCCTGATCTCCTCTGAGCCCAGTGACTCCGGCTTTCACAGCATCAGCACTGGGGACCACAGACGGCTCCATAAGATCCACGGAAACCATGCCCATCAACACGCCCACCACCTGCGATCAGGCCACTCCCCACGGGAGCAGAGAGGCTGCTGGGATTTGGAATCCATCCCTGAGACGACGCCAGTTAGCCACGCCTGTGCACCCCAGAGGTCACACTGCACTGTGGGTAACAGCACAACCACAACCGTTCACTTTCACAGAGCTGAGAGGAGTCCCACCCTGCCTCGCCATCACTCGCCACCTTCACCTGCCATAAGTAAGTAAAGCTTTACATGAGAAAAACATGTATCTCTTTCATGGAAACTCGCCATCTAATGTCATATTTTAGAAAAACCTACAGTGAGACCTGATTTAGAACCAGAGGAAAATCCATTTTAATAATATGTAGACACCTGTCAGCCAATCAGAAACTAGTATTTTCCATGGTTACGGTATGGGTCTGTCTGTGTGTCCAGGCTGTCGTACTGAGCCCTGCCAGCGGAGGGCACTGTGGTTGGAGCAGCAGCAGGAAGGAAGAGGAACACTCGAGATGCCAGGGCGGAGTCAAACCATAACAGATCTGAGTGAGGGACGGTGCCGGCGCAGGGCGAGTCACCCCAACATGACTAAGCCGCCTTCTCTGACCAACAGATTCTGGAACCAATCAGGGACCTCCAGCAGCACACTGGGGCTCAGGAGCAGGGCCAGTTGCCCTAGCAACTGTCACCCCCCCAGTCCATCCAGCACAGACAGAACCAGTCACCAGAACCTGAGCCAGAGCAAAGAGGACTCCCTTATCAAGAGTCCCGCGTCGGTCTCCAGCGGAGCCTCAGACTGGAGAGGCTTCCAGACTCTGGGGAACTGCACCAGGAACCCCAAAGGTTCTTCTGTTCCTTTTTACAGCACGCTCGCTGCCCCGCCTCATAGTCCATGCTCTCCTCCCTCCCCTCGATCCAGACTTTCCAATCAGAAATCAGTCAGGAACCAGCTGCTCAGAGCTCGGGCTTACCGATTGGCCCGGGAGCGCAGCGAGGTCACAACAGATGAGGAAGTGCGAGGAGAAGGGGCGAGAGAAAGCCAGGAGGAGGGGGAGCAGGGCCAGTGGATGGGAAGATACTGGAGCCGAACCGAAAGACGGCGGCATCTGGCGTTGTCACGGCAACACAGAGAGAGAAGGGGAGGAGAGACTGGAGGAGGTCAAGGTGCACTGTTGTCCCAGACGGTCCTGGAGCTGAGCCATATGAAGCAGAACCAGCTGAGGAACAGCAAGCTGCTAGATGATTGGACGACGGTGGAGGAGCTGCTGACTCATGGGACACGAGTGGAGAGTGACAGTCAGCTCTGTCCAAGTCCTCTGCTATCGGTTACTACTGTCTGACCTGAGCCTGAAATCCAACACTCTGCTATCGGTTGCTACTGTCTGACCTGCAATCCAACACTCTGCTATCGGGTACTAGGGCTGGGCGATAAATCGATTTAATCGATTAATTCAAGTTTACGTTTTGGCACGATATGTAAAATGGCTGAATCGTCAAATTGAGATTTTTTTTTAAAAAAAGAAAAACCTAGTATTTAGCTATTTTTTCAGGAAATGCAGCAGTGGGTTGCTCCCTGTCAAACAATATGTACCTCTACAGTAGTACAGATAAATATTGTTTGTATGGATGCAGTGAAAGAGGACATGAAGTTAGTTGGTGTGAGAGAAGAGGAGGCAGAGGATAGGGTTAGATGGAGGCAGATGATTCGCTGTGGTGACCCCTGAAGGGAAAGCTGAAAGGAAAAGAAGAAGACTGTTCCTTGATGCCACGCCCACAAAGCTTCCAGCCGTCAGACGTGCATCAAGATGCCAACATACTCTGACTGAAGATGAGCTTGTTTCTAAGAAAGGAAACATCACGTCAGTCATTTGGAAGTAACACGACGAGCAAGCCAACATCATATGTAAAGTTTGTAGGAGCTGCAGCTACTGAAGCAGCAGCACTATAAATTTATTAGAAATGCAGCTGAGTGGCAGCAATGCAGCACTGTGAGATGCAGATCTGCAGTCAAAGCGCAGCAAAAAAGCAAATGATAGCTGCATCACTTTCCAGCGGCATGACGTCTGATCAGAGGGTCTTCATATGTGGAATATTCTAACATGCCAGAGCATCAAGAGGCAGCAGACAGGCTGATGTTCCTCACAGGAACCTGGACATCGCTGCTAAAACCTTTCAGTTTAAAAAATTTTTTTTTTTTTTTTAACAAAGCCCTACAATTTTACTTTGAAGTATTAAGATTTTGTTTTTATTATTTTAATGAAGAAAATACTTATTTGAATTATGTTTTTTTTAAGTTAGTTTAGAGAAAAACAAGCAAAATCAAGATTAAAATTGAGAATCGTCCATAAGTGTGAAAAAAAAAATCGAGATTTTACTTTTAGGCCACATCGCCCAGTCCTATCAGTTACTAAAGTCTGATGTGGTTATTTGTGCTTTTGGACAGAAACTTTAATTCCAGCATCTGGATCAGATTCCTGAAGGTAAAGTGACCAAACCAGCTGAGGAAAAATATCTCAAAATCTATTTTTCCAGACAGAAACTTAGAGAGAACCTTTTCTCTTCTTTGAGCTTTATGAGCAGCATTTCACACATTCACACAAACCTTCATCTAACAGAAAACACGTTACAACTAATCACAAAGAATGTAAAAGCTTTGAGTCCACACAAGTACTCTGCACAGTACTACAAGTACTGCCAGGGTACGATAAAATACTACAAAGTACTGCCAGGGTATGATAAAATACTACAAAGTACTGCAGAGTACTGGAGATGGTTTTCCTGCTTCCTTTTATATATATATTTTTTTTTTGTTTTCTGGATTTTAACTCTTTCTAAAAACACAACATGAACGTAGCAAACATGACATGAGGAGAAAACACAGAATAAATCAAGCGCACCTTATCTTGTGTCTCCTCACGTGATCGGAACGTCACCGCTCTACTTCTGCATTTCAGACTGTAAAAATAAGAAATATTAAGTTTTGTTTATAGACTTTATTTAAAAAAAAACTTAAATTAAACTTTATTTAAATAATTTTTATCTAAATAAACCTTTATTTAAATAAACCCACTGCAGTATCTCTCGGCAGCGCCACTGGGGGGGAGGGGGGACAGCAAACAGTCACTGCTAACGGCTGTTTTGCTAGCTAAACTAGCTTGATAGTTTAACTAAACTAGCTGAGTTAATGTGAAGAAAAACTCACAGAAAGATGGAGCGACAGGAAGCAGAGCGTGTCCGTTTCTCTTCCTGTTATTTCGTTGTCTTTCTCACTCATTTGTCAAACTTTAGCTTTATTTTGTCTCATTTCAGTCTTACTACCATCCTGTTTGTTTCTTTCACGTTGATATTGAGCGTCACTGTGGGCAGGATCACGTGAGCCTGTCTGACCAATAAGAACTCAGCTCTGAACCAAATAACTCTGACGGATAGACTAGCTTAGCTTATCTTTTACTGAGTTACAGGCTGCGTTCACATTACAGCCTTAATGCTCAGTCCCGATTTTTTAATCAGATCCCATCTTTCTGTGTTGATAGTTCACATTCATGTTGTAAGTGACCTGTATCCAACGTGTGTGAACACCGATGAGTCCTAACCTGCCACACATGCGCAGATGTAACTAAAATGTGAACAGCATGGTACAAGAATAACAGCAACGTATTTTTGTGCGACAGTACACGGGACGCAGTTTGTTCCGTACTTTCATGTCGTTGCGTCAGTGTCAGTGTGTGGGTACCAGGGCGGAGCTCTACGGTGAGACCGCCACGTTCACAAGTTCACAGAGGAACAGTTCATGAAAACTTTCTGATGTCTCCATATATGTCCAACAAATGTAAAACTTCTTCGTGTCTCCACTGACCCCCGTCACTGCTGCTGCTCTCCTCCATATTTATTTTTACCAGCTGCTATGAGGCGCCGACGCTGAATGAGGACGACATGTGATATATGCAGAGAAGTGAGACGTTAAAAAAAAAAAATCACATGAATTCCGATCTGAGCGGTCGCATCGCCAGAGATCAGATATGGATCAGATCTAGGACCACATATGTAAGATGTCCAGATCTGATATGAAAACATCAGATCTGGTTCATACTGCTGTGAAAAAATCAGATCTGAGTCATGTAGATTGTTTCCATTCACTTTATTCGCATTTGGTCTTATGCAAATTATCAGTTGATCCACCTCTGCCAAGCACATACATTTTTAATGTGCATTTTGAAGTTAATGCAAATTAACGGTGTTTCCATCCAGGCTTTCTTATGCACATATCCAAAATTTGCATTAAAAATAGTTGGATGGAAATGCACCTACAGAGGCAAAAAAATTGGATCTGGGCCACTTCACTGTGTAATGTGAATGTCCTATTTCCGTCAATCCTCTGGAGTCCAAAGTTAAGTTTCTAATTTAGGTACTTTTCATTGAATATCTCTTTCCACCTTAAAAGTGAAAAATTCGTCACGAGACAGAAGAACAAATTCAGTCTGAAAATCTGGACGTTTCATTTTCTGCAGAAGAACAAAGTTTTCAGATCCAGTCAAATGGAGTTTAATTGATTTGATTCTGTTATTTTTTTTCTATTCATTAACAGATTACACATATTAAAGCGCATTCTCAATTCTGTTTCTTATTAAATGTTTGGTTCCATTATTGCATTTAAATGTTCAACAATATCTTAATATTACATCTGCTTGTGTTGAAAGTGTGTGAACATATCTGTACTTAACTACCTGTGTTGTTGTTGGAGTTGTATTTATATATATTCTATTTTTAAATATTGACATTTCTCAGTTGAATTTTGCTCTAATAAACCCGATTAAAGTAGGTTACAGTTATGCTGCGTTCCAAGTTATTTCATTTTCACGTTTCCCTCACTTATGTTTTTTCCTTGCATCTTAGCTCCGCCCACTGAAGACGCGAGGAAAAGATGTGAGGTAAAGAAGCGAGGAGGAGCGACGATTTAAGAGAAATGAAACATCGTCGCTCTTAAAGCGTCATCTGAAGCGACATCTCTTACTGATGATGTCACAGCTGATCGGCTGTCAGAGCGCTTGGAGCTGCTGTGTTTTAGTTTCTACAAGATAATAAAACGAAATATTGATTATTAATTATTACTGTAACAATGAACATGAACAGTTTGACAAACTTGCAGAACAATCTGACTTTCTAATCTACAGATCATGTTTCTAAGCATGTTTCTCTGCTCAGAGTTAAAATATAAAGTTTGTCAGTGTTACGAACTTTAACGGGACGTATAATTAAACATGTCAGGATTTTGTTGCTGCTCATTGTTTTACGGTTTTATGATTCTTTATCATTCAGAGCTGCTGAATACACATCCAGTCGTTTTAATCAGATGATCAATCCGACTCAGTCAAACATCAATAGTCTGTAATTTTATTTTTCCGTTCACATTTGATGAAACTCATGATGAGGTCATATTAAGATGCGTGTCGGAGTATCAGAGCAGCTGTAGCAGATCTGTCCAATCAGAAACAGACTTCAAGTAAAGGGGCGTGACTGTCACGACTAGCAGACTTCCTGTAGGAGCGTCTCGGGTTTCCTTGCTCACGTCTCCTCCAGAGAGCCTCCTCCATCCTCATTCCTCCATCCTCAGAACAGATAAATGTTTTGGAACGTCCTTAAAGATGGAGGACCAGATTGGTTTCCAGTTCACTAGCAAGGACCATGTCACTGCGATTGATGGTTAAGGTTAATAAGGTTTATTTAGCTTGTGAGTGGTGGGATACTGATGGAGCTTGTAGGATGGCTGGCTATCTGGACGGAAGAGCGTGGCTTCTGGGAGAAAGAGACTCAGTGTGGGGGATCCGTCTCTCGGTGTAATTTTTTTCCCGAGCCGTTCTTGGGTCCCCGAAAAACAGAATAAAATTAAATGGAACCGAGGTGTGCATGTGCTTACTGGAGATCATTAATGTTTTTGTTAAATATATGAGTGGTAAACAAGGGATGACCAACATCTGAGGATTTGGATGAAAATTATCGGAGATGTCCAATCTGGCGGCTGATGAATCGCTGCCTATTGGGAAGAAATGGCTAGAGTAATGCTGGGGTGATATGCCGGACAGCTTGAGAACCTGGTAAAGATGTTTATGGAACAAGAATCGGTTGGCTAATCTTCCGGTTTCAGACAGGAAGAGAGGACCTTGAGGTATAGCCTTGAGCCGACGTACTTAGACAATGCTTCGTATGGGCTAAGGTACGAATTGAGACAAAAGATGTAAATGGGGGAGGAGACTCCCATCTGGTCAGTTTTACTTCTTTTGAGAGTGAAAATGAGACAGTCTGAGGTATGGGCAGTGAAGATAGACTGGGATGATAAGACGGGTTATAAGATGACGATGTTGGAGCGAATTCTGAACACCTTAAGAAGCCAAAGAAGACCAGGAGGAACATGGATTCAGAACTGAGTTGTCTATGGGAGACAAGTAGCCTGAATGTAGAGTCTGGATGCAGAGGCTTAGCAGATCAGATGTGAGGACATTTCGGGCCAAGTGAGGGTTCTTGTTTCTGCAGACCTTTAATGAGCATGGAGATATGAGTGTGCAATGGATTAACACAGACTTCCTGTAGCTAATTTGACGAAAAAGCCAATTCCTGCTATGTAAGTTCGAATGGTGTAACATCAAAACTTTTGAACGGAATGAGCATGAGTGATAAATTGGCAGAAGGACTGGACGTTCAGAGATGGAAAATCCAGCCAGTAGGCTTGGTGAAAGGTTTTGAAACAGTTCCAACCGGTCAGATACGCTGAGAGAGTGTGTGGAGCGAGGCTGTCAAGGATAGCCTGTTGAGAGACAATAGAAACTGAGCTGAGGAGTTAGTTGAAGATGGTTGCTGAAAACGGTGGGACTGGAGTGGGGTGAACGTCCGAGTCTGGTGCCAAGAGTCTGAATTTCTGGAATGAGAAACGAGAAAGTGCGCTAGCAATACTGTTGAGGTACCCGGGGATATGAGCTGTGCAGATAATGAACTGGTGTTTAGCCGAAATTATTTGCGAATGAACTGCATGACGTCAGGGGAATGAGAATAGCTTTTCTTTATGATATTGATGATTGCCATGTTGTCTGAATGAATGAGTATGGAATTTCTAGAGCATTCATGCCCCCAAAGAAGGGCAGCAATTGTGATGGGGTATAATTTGTAAAGGATGAAGGTGAGTGAAGCCCAGCATTTAGTTCTGTGAGTTCTGGAGGCCAAGTCGAGGCAAACTATCTTCCACTGTAGAAACCGCCAAAGCCGATGGAAGGAGCTGCATCTGGGTCTTCCCTAACCAGAAGCCCTGGATGAACAGTGAAGTGCAACTCCTGATTAAAGACTGCAATGCCGCCTTCAGAGCAGGAGACAAAGCACAGTATAGCATCACCAGGGCAAACCTGAAAAAAGGCATTAAAGCAGCCAAGGAGTCATACAAACAGAAAATTGAGGACCATCTCACCGACAACAATCCAAGACAGGTATGGCAGGGAATAAACCACATCACCAACTACGGGGGCATCTCAACTGTTAAAGCCGATGCTTCACTGGCTGAGGAACTGAACAGTTTTTTCGCACGGTTTGAGGTCAGTAGGCCATCGACCCCTCCCCCAGCCTACAGCAGCACCTCACTGTCCCTTCACCAGCACCAGGTGAGGCGTGAACTCAGGTCAGTTAACCC
>VXCM01006790.1:9022-25162 GCA_014773175.1 Lucifuga dentata | reverse complement strand
AGCATTTGATCCCCATCAGTTTACCTACAGGGCAAACCGCTCCACCGAGGACGCCATCACCCTAGCCCTCCAATCGATGCTGAGCCACCTGGAACAACCTGGGACCTATGTCAGACTACTGTTCATAGACTTCAGTTCAGCTTTTAATACAATTATCCCGGACATTAAAAAACTGCTGGACCTGCACCTCCCCCCCCTCCACCTGTGCATGGATAAAGAACTTCCTCACTGACAGACCACAGTCAGTGAGGCTGGGCTCCCACCTGTCCTCCACCCTAACTCTGAGCACCGGCTCTCCCCAAGGCTGCGTGCTGAGCCCTCTCCTGTACACCCTATACACACATGACTGTGTACCTTCCCATCCGTCCAACTCCATCTTTAAGTTTGCGGATGACACCACCCTGGTTGGGCTCATCTCAGGAGGGGACGAGGCTGCTTACAGAGAGGAGGTGGAACATCTGTCCACATGGTGTTTAGCCAACAACCTGCTGCTGAAACCAAGGAGGTCATTGTAGACTTCCGAAGGACCAGAGTGGAACACGCCCCTCTTCACATCAATGGGGACGTGGTGGAGACAGTGAGCTCCTTCAGATTCCTGGGAGTCCACATATCGGGGGAGCTGACCTGGTCCATTAACACCAAAGCAGTAATGGCGAAGGCCCAGCAGAGACTACACTTCCTGAGGATCCTCAGGAAGAACAAACTGGATCAGAGACTGCTGGTGACCTTCTACCGATCCACCATTGAGAGTGTAATCACGTACTGCATCTCTGCCTGATACGCTGGGAGCTCGGCTGCAGACAGGAAGGCCCTGCAGAGGGTCATAAACACGGCCCAGAGAATCGTTGGCTGCCCTCTGCCCTCCCTGGAGGAGATCGCCGGCTCCAGATGCCTGCGAAGGTCCACTGCCATCCTCAAAGACCCCTCGCACCCAGCGCATCACCTGTTTGAACGGATGCCTTCTGGCAAGCGCTACAGGTCAATGAAGGCCCGCACATCCAGACTAAGGAACAGTTTCTACCCTTGGGCCATCAGAACACTAAATCACCGCTGACCTGGACATTACTCTGTCAATGTCGCCATCATGTGCAATTCTGTTCTCATGGCACCTTGTTCACCATTTAAATCGTTACCATGTAAACTGTGAAATATATTCTGATTGCTGCTAACTAATATTCTGTTTGCTGCTAACTACCTTGGTGTTTATAACTCTGTGCAATACTTATTGATTGCTGCTACCATCCTGCTACTGTTGTAAATATCGAACACACATCTATATCTATATATATATGTATATATATATTCATATTCGTACACTTTGATAAGTATATTTATCTTTTTAGCTGTGTAAATATAATTTAAATAGATGTGTACAAAGTTGTTATTCTTTTATACTTTATATTCATGCACAAAGGGAGAAGCACCTGTAATTTCATTATATGTTACGTATAATGACAATAAAGCTATTCTATTTTATTCTGTTCTATTCTATTCTGAGAAAAGCTGAATGTCTTCTGGTTGAGTGATGTAGTCATTGTAGGAGGACAGGAAGTGTTGCCAGAGGTGCATTTCCATTTTGCACTCATCTAGAACGATCCTGTCATGGAGAGAGGGAACAGCTGCTGCTTTTATTAGCAGGTAGAGAAGGAAGGATTTCCCTTGAGGAATGATACATGTAGCATAGTTGAGGTGACTGAGGTCAGACATGGTTTGGTGCATCTGTCTGCTAGGAGGCAGTCTGAAAGGAGGAGAGAAATGCGTTGTATTTTCTCTACTAGTAAAGATGCTGGAAAGGAGATGGATTGAGGGTGATGCCTAGAAACTCTATAGATGTACAGGGTCCTCAGAAAGAGGATCTCCAAGATCTGAGAAAGCTTTTGTTAGTGTGGTCAGCCCGAAGTGTGGGGGAGAAGATGGAGGAGTGACAATGAGGAAGTTGTCAAGAAGATGCAGCATGTAAGGAAGTCTGTAATTATTGGATAGGATCCAACATAAGGCTTCTGAAAGAGAGTCAAAGATCTTTGGACTGCTTTGGCAGCCAAAGGTGAGATGAACGACGAAGTAATAGGCTCCCTTCCAACAAACTCTGAAAAAACACCAAAAGTCTGAATGGATGAGCCTTAGAGAGCCACGCTCTGTGACCTGCTGAGCGGATGAGGGTAATGGCGTGGTTTATGGTAATGTACTGCATGGAGAAATCTGGATAGGAATAGTGCTGTTGATGCTTGGTACATGGGAGCCATGAGGAGAAGACAGGTCTATTAGTTTCCAGAGAACTTTCGTCACTTTCGATCACGTTACTGCAGGTACGAAATGTTTTGACACTCTGAGCTTTCAGCCATGTCATCTCCTCAGTGCTGCTCTGTGACCGTTACCATGGTAACTGCAGTGTTTCTGCTCTGGGCTCTCAGTCTTGTCTCCATGGTGACGCGCTGTGGAGGATTGTGGGATGTATTTACAGCAAACATTAAAAAAGAGTCTGACAGAGACTGACGTGTTCAGAGTGTGTGAGAGAAAACATGAAACAAACTGCGCCATCAGAAACACGGCTAGAAACCAACCAATAGGAATACGTGACGTGACAAGGACGTTAATGAGGCTCAAACATTTATAATAATTATAACAACAAACCATAATGCCTGTCTCTGTGAGTGTGACAGTGATGGAGACAGAAAGACGGAAAGACAGAGACAAAGAGAGGACAGAGACCGAACACATAAACAACAAAGAAAAATTAACCACCTCAGATGTAATTATGATTCTTTGATAGATTTTAATTATTGGTCTATTAAATTTTATTTTATTGAACACTGAAATGATGAGTGTTTCATTTACTGAGGAAATAAAAGACTAATAGTTAAAATAAAAGCTGCAGGAAGTCGACTGCAGGTGATACGGTATGAATGAGAATGAATTTGGGACATCATTCACAAATAGCATCCTAAATATGAATCACACATGACCTTTGACCTCTGAGGGACACATGAATCATCACAAAAAAAACGTCAGAAAGTAAAACTACATTTAGATTCTCTGCTCACGTTAGGAAAAACTCAACAAAAATACTAATATATTATATAATCACTGCTTATAACTGTGCATACTGTTGTACATGTTTAGTGCTTTTAGACAGGTGATTCAGATGTTACATAAAACTGACCTGATAAATCTGATGCATTTTATTCTCAACCATCATGAAAAAACGTCCTACTCATCACCACAAGAGGGCGAAGGTGAGCAGCGTACCTCAGTCCACAGGTTTGTTAAGTGTCATGTGACCAGAAGGCAGTGTGGAGTGTTTGAGATTATTTTCCATTTTACATCCTTACCTGAAACTCTGAACAACGCACATAAAACTTTGTAAAATTTCTTTTTTTAAAACTGCAAAAAGATGCTGACAAATCAGAAATGAGCTTCTTTATCATTTCTCAGTTTCTCGTTTAAAAGTCATTAAGTTCAGTTAATGTTTTTCTATATGGAAGATTATAAGGGACACAATTAAAATAAAACAGAGTGAAATATAATACACATTTGTGTAATACATGTTTTCATTTATTTCATTTCCATACACACATTAAATGTGTCATAATTAAGTGTAAACTGTTGATTTATTTTGTTTGAATGATTGAATTAATTGTTTTTCTTTGTGACATGAATTTTTCTGCCACATTAAATCAAATCACAGCATGGTGAAAAGAAAAGATCAGGGGTTTTTCATTTCATGTTGTCCAGAAGGGGGCAACATAGACATGCCAATACTAAATACAAGCAGCTGCTTTATTAGTGCCAGAATAAAAAAGAAAACAGTCCAATCACAGCGTGGGGGCAGAGCTTAAGGCATAGCTTGCTCTGAACGCTCATTAGCAATGATTTTATATTATTCCGTGTGGAGGTTACAGAGAGAATAGGGAACATATAACTTATCACAGATGAATTTCTTCAACAAACAAAACGAGCTTTGCAAACAGTAGCAACAAGTTAGCCTCATGCTAACAGTTTGAAGATGCAGCTAGGATATGAAGGGCTATCAGTCTGATCGACCAGGCTGGTCTCCTATACAGAGACCAGCCTGGTCCCTGTATATATGTTACCTCCATAATCAGGTAACAGGAAATGTGGATTACAGAATCAGAAACTGTGAATTTCTACTGTGTCAAATCATGCTAACTGTGTGATCTTCCATTTGTTGCAACAGAGCCGCAATCTCATCCTTTATTCTCTCCTGACCCAACATGATCGCTAGCTAATCACCAGCTAATGTGCGTTCAGAACAAGTTACACCTTAAGCTCCACCCCCACACTATGATTGGACTGTTTTCTTTTTCATTCTGGCACTAATAAAGCAGCTGCTTCAGAAAAAGAAATGAGAGGGCTTTGTATTTAGTATTGGCATGTCTATGCTGCCCCCTGCTGGACAACATGAAATGAAAAGCCCCTGATCTTTTCTTTTCACCGTGCTGTGATTTGATTTTAATGTGGCAGAAAAATTCATGTCACAAAGAAAAACAATTCCGTCATTCAAACAAAATAAATCAACAGTTTACACTATACCGTGTTTTTCACTTAATTATGACACATTTAATGTGTGTATGGAAATGAAATACAAATGAAAACATGTATTTCACAAATGTGTATTATATTTCACTCTATTTTTTATTTAAATCGTGTTCCTTATAATCTTCCATATTTCTAAGTTATAAAGCTGAAATAAAAAACATTTCTGCTACTGATCAATCAAGCTGGAAGTCCTTCATGTCTATTTCTGTCTCATCATTTCAGCCCACAAGTCGCCATGGTAACCACATGCACGAGCTGGAAAATCACGTCACATCGCCCGTGTGAAAAGCAGCACGTGTGTGTGTGTGCATGCATATGTGCGTACTGTGTGTGTACAGGAATGTGTGTGTGTGTGTGTGTGTGTGTGTGTGTGTGTGTTATCCCTCCCCCTCGCTCTCCTGCAGGTTGTGTTTGACCAGAAACTCTTTGATTGACAGCTGATTGTCTAGATCCGTCCACTGCTCCTGCAGCTGCTGCAGAAGCTCCTCCCACTGCCATTTGTCTCGTCTGGTCTGCCACGACAGCCGCACCATTGCTCGTAGCAACGGGACCAGGAGGGGGTGTGGCCTGTTGGAGCGTGGCAGTGGTGCGTCAGTCTGAGAGAGGGGGTGGTGTTTGTCTCCAGTGGGATGAGGTTTGTCCTCTGTGGCGTTATGAGTCTGTGAATGTGTGGGTGGAGTCAGAACATGGAGAGCGTTGCCACAGTGATCCCAAGCCTCCTCCAACTGGTCCACTTCCTGGAAACAGCACAACAGTCCCACCACAGTGAAGAACCAATGGGAGGAGGTTGAGGTCAGGGCCTGGTTGTCATGGTAACTGGCCCAGCCCAGTTTGTGTTGCAGTCTCTTGGCATTGAGCAGCGGACCCAGAGCCTCCTGGTACTGCCCCACCCTCCACCAAAACACAACCAAACACCTGTCAATCATCTCCATAAGCAGCCAATCATCAGCTACTTTCATTTAATAATGAAGCCAAGTATGAAATGATTATATTCTGATCCAGAGCTCTGTGACTGGCTGTTTGCTCTAGCAGTGTATTCTGGGAGTCCTAGCTGACTTCTCTCCTTTAGAGTGTGACCTTTGACCTTTTATCACTGAAGCCATTTCCATCAGTGTGTTGGAGTCAAAGTACTGTTAGTATAAGCTGGATTTACAGGAAATAACTCCACCCACCGACTCAGAAAAACTCTGCAGAAAATTTAGAATTTTTTCATTTTGACCTGTTTGCTGTGTGAATCAAAGCTTTCGTCACTAAAAGCCATCCACACATTGAAGCGTGTCTGCCCCCTGCTGGAGGGTTCTGGTAATGCAGACCACTGCAGCTGGATAAGGCAAAAATGTCTGCTTCCTTGTGTTCTGCTTTTGCTGTCTGTTCATTACCAAAGCTGCAGTGTGGACAGGTCGTAGCTGGGAGTCCTAGCTGACTTCTCTCCTAAAGTTAAGTTAAGAGCGTGTGACCTTTGACCTTTGATAAAAGGTCAAAGGTCGCACTTATTTTAATAAGGGGCAGATGAAGAAACATCTGCTTTAATTGAATAAGTAAAAAATAAAGTTCATTTTAATTGCTTTTGTTTGTGTTTAAAGTTAGATTTTCTTAGTTGTTACAGATGCTTGGTTATTCGCTCTCATTCCTTCGCTCAGGAGCAGAAGGTTCACTTTGATTTCATCACAGGAAGACCGAACGCAGCCTGAAACGTCCTCATCTCCTTAATCATTCCTCTGTCCTACAGTGCCACTTAGTGGCCAAACTGGATAATGTTATACATAGCTATGCTATATGCAAAGTTGTTAAACTTTATTTTTATGTTAAACTTTATTTTAATTATTTAAGTAAAGGCACAATAACTGCTGACTGCTTTCAGGGTTAAGGAAAATATGACAGAAAATATCTAGCATGAGTACTTGTGGTACTCTTGTTTAGATTATGATAGTAAGCTTGATTGACAGCTCAGTTACCTGATGAGCAGCTGACCCGTCTGCAGGTCAGTTACGTAGAAGAAGCGTCGGACGCACGGCAACCCCCGCAGGCCAGAGAGGGAGCACAGGTGGGACAGGTACTGCTCAAATGCACGGCTCCGCTTGGCGATGGTCTCAGCTGTGAAATTCCCATGAAGCTTCTTCCCTACAAACAGGAAACATGGAGAGCTAACCGATCGCAGAGTCACGGACAGGAAACACGGAGAGTTAAACGATCGCAGAGTCACGAACAGGAAACACGGAGAGTTAAACGATTGCAGAGTTTAAGTCTGTAAATGTAACTGAGGTTTTAACAAACACAGTAAAATATGAACAGAAACATGAACCTGGAGAAACTCTGGGACGTGTCTGTTTGAACATTTAAGTATTTTTGTTTAATGATCGGCTGAAGTTCATTTTTGTTGTTTTTTTTCAGAGAATTCGTAAACACCGTGACCGACAGCAGTTCATGTCCATCAAACTTCAGCAGCATGTCCTGGACTTTCATATCTTCCAACCCTTTTTTATCTGTTTATCAGAAACTATGGAGTCAAATCATAAGAAAATACAATATGAAAATTATATGAAGCAGAAATTTTGACGACGTTAACTTTAATCATTAGGGGTGTAAATTGTCGTTTCCATGGTGATTGGATTCGATTACGATTATTTAAGGAACAATTTGATGGAAATCTTTCATTTCTAATATGATTTGATTCTTTGATTCTTTGATTCAATTATCATCTAAATTCAACTTCACTGAAGAAATGTTTAGAAATACAGTATGACTACAGGAACTTAATTACACACTATTAGTAGAATAATGGGAAACAATATTTAATACTCCAAAGTAGAATATCAGAACATTAACTTTTATTATTATTAAACAGGGAGAACAAGCCAGCCAGAAGTCAGAAATGCAAACTACTGAACTGTACAGAAAGAAAACATGAATATTAATATTTAACAGTCGGGGTGGAAATCGTCATCTAACTGAGGATTACGATTATTTAGGAAACACATGGATGAATCAGCAAGTATCTTTAATTTTTACCACGATTGGATTCGATTATTTTTATTCAATTATTATGATTTCAATTTGATCATTTTTATCTTTAGTTTTTACTTTACTGAACATGCTTTGTGTCCAGGCGGACTCTCCCTCATACAGCGATTACTGTATATTCTGTGAACCGCGGAATCCTGTTACTTATTACTTACTTACCTATATTACTTCCATCATTTAAAGGTATTATTCAACTTACTGCCTGAATAGTAACACAGAGTACAGCGTGCATGCAAACATGTAGCACGTCTCTGACTGAACGCGCTGTTTAGCTAAACTTCAGCGCGTTTAGCTATACTAAAGCGTGTTTAGCTAAACTGAGAAATTTAAACTCACTAAAACACTAGCTTTAGCATTAGCTCTGAGTTCATTAAGAGTGAGACGCCACAGTGTTAATCTGCATTAATCCAGATTAAAACACACTGACAGTCCAAACTAAAGACGAGTCATAAGCATCTCTGATTGGCTGAAAGACATTATTTCAAAACAAAAACTCTTCAGTCAGAAACATCCCAGCATCCTGAACTCAGTCCTCGGCTCGGTTCTAAACCACCGATCAAACGTAAAGACAGACATCGCCTGCTTTGATCTATAAAATGGATGACATTTCTCTGCTTACGTGGAAAACAGATGCGCTCCATCTGGTCTCCATGGCTACGGTGCAGAGCGGCGTGCAGTCGCTGGAAGTCGGAGTATCTGCGTGTGATGACGGCTGGAGTCTTATCGCTGCCGCCGGCCTGGATCACGTGGAGGGTGTACATCTGGAGGAGACACGAATCATCAGGCCCTCTGCTAAACGTACATGCTATAAGAACGTTTTCACGTGTAAATGTCACGCCAGCTTCAGACTCACCACGTGTTTGGAGGAGCCGTCCTGATTCACGCTAGCGGCTGTCACCTCAAACAGCAAACTGTCAGTCTGCCCTCTGTTAGAGGGGGCGTGGCCTCTTTTACCTGCTCCACCTCCACGCAGACTCCTCCAGCTCTCCTGAAGCTGTCTAGTTGGCAGAGATGAGGGGGAGGGGCTAAATGGAGACATGCCCATGGGACTGGTGTCTGTATAGATTCGAGACAGGTGAGGGAGGTCAGGTGACCAAGATATTTACTCACATCGATAAAATGGTTCTGATGAGTATTTGTTGCTGTGATAAATCCCATCATAAGACCAAAGTCTGAATACACAACGTGTTTTTAGCAGCAGATTTTTCTGCAGCGGGCATTTCACAATAAAAGCTTTAAAGGGAATTAATTCAGTCCTTTGAACCACTGGAAAACATTTATTATGAAAAATCACCAGAAAAAGTCAGTTTTAATAACACAATTTTAACTGATTAAACACACACACACACACACACACACACACAGGCTGAAGCTGCTGTAGCAGGACTTCTTTTTCCATTCATTTTGAAATGAATCATCTGTATCACACTATTTTAGAGAAACATGTCTCCATGATGCTGAGCAGCGTTGCAGAGAGAGGGGGCGGAGTCTTCACAGTGGTGAAATCATGTTGTGGAAATAAAGAAATTAAACAGGAACACATGTTAACTTTGTGTTGAATGAGCAGGATGTTACCTGTGCTGCTAAGCCCCTCCTCCGTGGACTCTCCCAGGAAGTCAGAGTCACTGTCCAGACCCGACCCCTCGCCCTCCATTCCGTCCACTGCTCCTCTTCCTACACTGTCAAAACACAGCGTTCCTCCCAGACGATCCCTCACACGCTCCTCCTCCTCTTCCTCAAGCTCCGCCTCCCACCCATCCCTCAGGAACTCCTCCCCTTCCTGTTTTCCTCTCTCTTCCTGTTCAGCTCCCGCCCCCTGCACATCTTTGAACAGTGAACGCTTCAGACGGTCCAGCAGCCGAGATGCCATGACGCCGCGTGGGCACGAGGGGGAGGAGCTAAGAGAAGACAGAAAGTCATCAGGTGGAGTGTTGCTGCGTGAAAATCTTGTTTTCATGTAGCCAGTGTCCGTACCTGATGTTAGCAGAACGTTTTTATCACAAATAAACGAATCATTTAATAAACCAGGTAAACAGTCTTCATCTACACGTTTTTATGTTGGACTTCGCTGCTCGTGGCTGGAGGAAGGATTTGTCCAGAGTTTCCTGGCGTGAGATCCGACTCAGAATCCTTCAAATATTCTTTTCAAGTAGAAGTACCAAATATTTGGAGTTCTGTTGTCTGGAACACAGCACAAGGCTAAGTTTTGCTTTTGATGTAATGCTGAAAACAAAGTACAACAATATCATGCTAACAAAGCATGCTACGTAGTATTAGATGTTGACATTCAGAGCCAATACAGAGGCAATTCATAAAAAATGTCAATCAAGAATCTATTGCCTTCAAAAGCTCCGTTCAAGGGCGTCAGTAGGACCATTTTTAATGCATTTTACAGATGTTTCATTGAATCTGTTTTAACTTTTGGTTTTATTTGTTGGCTGTGAAGAGTCGAGGCATTCTCGACAGAGTGGTGAAAGTTTGTGGGAAGGTGGTGGAGAAACAGAAAAGCCTCATGGAGTTCTATGAGCTCGTTATAAAGCCGTTATAAAGCTCGTTATAACAGACTCTTATACAGAGTCATGTTCTGTATAAGTGTTATGACCTGTGTTATCATCTGTGTGAGCGTTATGACCTGTGTTATAATCTGTGTGAGCGTTATGACCTGTGTTATCATCTGTGTGAGCGTTATGACCTGTGTTATAATCTGTGTGAGCGTTATGACCTGCTGCCATCCGGCCGGCATTTCCGTACGCCCAAATTCTCCACTCAGAACCAGATCAAATCTATTCATCTGCTAAACAGACATTAGTCCACATAGTGCAATATGGAAAGTGCTATTGTGTGTTTTTATTGGTAAATTTTATTTATGTGAATAGATTGTTTAATGAGTATTTACTGTATCTGCTGTCTTGTATGTTTATTTATTGTTCTTTGCCTCCGCAGCAGCTACGTCATGAATTTCTCCTTTTGAGATAATAAAGTTGTCTTGTATGTTGTATATTAGATATGAAACATGTCTAACTTCATGTCGTTAGAATTCTAACATAATGTTGAAAGCCACTATTAGCATGCTAACTGTTAGCTACAGTGAATCGAGTCCAGTTTATGTGAAAAGCCCACATCACACACAACACCTTAATCAGAATGAAGATGGGGTTTTTTTTAATGTTTTTTAGTGGTAAATTAAGTTGTTATCATGAATCTTGACGATGACAAACTACAGAAAAAAATCATCTCTGAAAAACATTCTGTGATCAATCACCAGCAAAGCATGAAAACCCATACACGACTGCAGGAGAAGCTGCAGTTTACGAGGCGGGAGTGAAGGCAGCAGAGTTCAGTTAAGTATTAGCTAAGACACTAACTAGCTGTCTAACCAGATAACTAGCACATAACTAACACTCAGTCTGACTTCACTTTAAACACACACCGACTCCACAGCACTAAACTGCACACACCCGTTCCAGAACAAACAGTGACCGTGTTAACTGATGACTTCAGCCTGAACGTGTCTGCGGATTGATGTTGAAAACAGAAGATATTTAATTTATGGAATGTATTCCGTCGTTTTAGTGAAAGATGATAACCATAGGGCATCTTTATATTTTAAACATTACATTAAATTTTGATACAAGCATGAGACTTAGACACAGTAAACAAGCATAATACAAAATAAGGGAGCATCCACACAAATACAGTAATACTGATCAACTACGAAACGTACACAAAACACCGCCTCAAAGCCTTAATATATTTTTACCAAACTGAACTGTGTCAACATGACATTCGGTCAATTTAACACCATAATAAGATTTACAGTTTCTAGATTTACATGTATTAGTGTAAATGGAGTAAAAAGTAAAAAAAAAAACAAAAAAACAAAAAAACTTATCTGCTCCGCAACCACCGGCGCGTTCTGGATAAAGTCATCGGTTAACACGGTCACTCGGCACTCTGGAACACCAGAACTTTTTGGCGTTTTTCTCTGCGGGTTTCGGTAACTTACCCCGGGCTCAAAACTCAGATGTCCGCCACTTAGTTCATGTCCATGTAAAGCGATGCGATGCTCCGGAGTTCAGAGCGGCTTAACGCGACACTTTAACGGGACATTTTAACGGGACAGTCCAGAACTCGGCTCATGTTTCTGACATACTCACGGCTTCTTCTGTAAGGGTTTATTATAAACGGTAACAAAGAAACGGCGCGTTAGCGACGCCTGCTGGTAGGACTCCACATCAACTTTTACTAGTTTCTCACATTTGCGGCTCATTTCTAACAAGACGTTGAAGAAAAAGTAAAACGCAGATAAAACACTCCCCCAAACAACTTCATTTACCACCAAAAAAAAAAATAATACCTTCATTTTTTAAATTGAGATGAAGTGTTTGCTGTGGTAACCAAAGGCCCATGAAATCTTCAGTGGTCCTTTAAAAAGCAGCAACAGTTTAAAAACACAGAATTTTTCCTCAATTAAACATTTTAAATGTTTGAAGAACCCCTTAATTGTAAAGTTAATCAGAGAATTNGAACTATCCTTCATCAGATGTTAATTAACTAAACCTTAATGCAGAACATTTTATTCAGAGTGAGTTTAGGAAAAACTAAAAGAAGAATGAATACAATAATTGTTAATTATTTTCTATGAAAAGGCCCTTAAATAAATTAAATTTATTTAAATTTGACCTTAAAAAATTAAATTCCTCCTAATTGTACCTTAAAATAACCCAAATTTTGTTAAAATGATGTGAATATTAAGGATGGTTAGATCATACAGTGGGGTCCAAAAGTCTGAGACCGCTGTGAAAATGCTTCTACTTTGCATTATTTTTTAATCCAAGAGTTTTTATTCCAAATGATAATATCTGAAAAGTTGAATCTTTGAAAAATGTCCATGAATGTCAGAATATCTAGTATTTGGTACAAATGTCAGAATATATTAGTATTTGTATGAATGTCAGAATATATTAGTATTTGGTACCTTTAGCTTTAATGACAGCATCATGGACTCCACATCTGTAAAAACCTGATGAGCCANGTATTTGGTACCTTTAGCTTTAATGACAGCATCATGGACTCCACATCTGTAAAAACCTGATGAGCCACGTTATCCAGCATCATGTGACAATGTTCCAAAGAGCTTCTAGTGACGTCAGACTTTCTGATTTTGATTATTTCCTGATTTACATGGAAAACAGCACAGATTTTACATGTGGTCTCATACTTTTGGACCCCGCTATATATGGTTAATTTGTTTTTTGGATTTTTTTTTTTTTTTTTTTTTTATAAATGTCCTAAACTGTGCAGACTATTAATATTAAAACTATTAATTGATCAATTATTTGTCTCATTAAGATCCATGAAAAAATTGTCAATAAAGTAATATTGTTAGCCATTTGTGACAATATTTTTTCCATTTATCTGACATCTGTAGTTTCTAGTTACTTTGCAGATTCATATTTTACAGTAAACATGCAATAAATTTATCTTCCAACTACAGAGGAAACAGTTTTTGTTTCCCACAGATTTGAATGCAGCACTACTAGAGGGCGTGGCCTACCCAAGTCATCCCAGAAGGTGATGAGGAGGAGGAGGAGGAGGAGGGGGAGGAGGAGTGGGCGGAGCGTAAAGTGACATCAACAAGTTTGGTGCCACCACCCTACAGAGTTTCAACAGGAAACAGAAAGTGTGGACTGTCCTCTCACCTGAATAGGTAAGAAACCAGAACCCGCTTCATTTGTCTGTGTGTGTGTGTGTGTGTGTGGGNACCTGAATAGGTAAGAAACCAGAACCCGCTTCATTTGTCTGTGTGTGTGTGTGTGTGTGTGGGTCAGTCCAGGCTTTGCGTGTGGACTGATTTGCTGTATGTTCCAGGTTTGCAGCTGATTTCCTGATCTGAGCCTGTCACCAACTCCTTGTCATTTTGGTTTAATCAGAGCAAAATGAAGCGTATTAACCCAAACGCAGTGCATTCTGAGAAAATGCTAACAAACCAACAGTGTTAGCAGAAGTTTATGTCACGGTTTATGTCATGGTAACTGTTCATGTTAAGTTAACATGAGCTTTGGAAAAGTGAACAGACACAGACATGTGCTGCTTGTTTAAACAGTCACTCTACCGGTCCCTCAGCCTGGGCCTGGGCAGGTCTGGGGGCGGAGCCTGTGGGCATGGGGCGGGGCCTTACAGACAGCTGTCACTCAGAGTTTAATCATAGATTTACAGGTTCCTCAATCTGACCAATCAGAGCCCATTACACTAAAAATTAGGGCAGAGGTTCCCAACTTTTTAATTTGGGGACCCAGGAGAGACATTTGTTGTCTTCCTGGGTCCCATAATCACAAATCATCACATCACTTTAATAAGCAGAAATACAGACATACAAGAATTACAGACAGAAATGCAGACAGGTAAATTTAAATTGTTGAATTTTTGATAGTTTTGTCACCGTCTCTTTTCTATTTCCCACAAAATCACAAAAATATAAGTCAGCATGATACTAGTAAATGAACACAGTAAACCTTCAAAAAGTACAAAGGTCAGCCTTCAATCAAAGTAGAACAGCCTGTCTACCTAAGTCTCAGTGTTTTAGGCCTTATTTTAATTTTGAACTTTACCTGTTCTATTTAACATTTATTACTGAAGTAAAGATGCAGTGTAAATGTTTTTATAATGTCTCAGTATTAGTTTGAGTCTCAGTCTGTCCTAGTGTTTAACCACCTAACGAGTTTAACCACCTAACATTTAACCACCTAACATTTAACAACCTAACGTTTAACAACCTAACGTTTAACCACCAAACGTTTAACCACCTAATATTTAACAACCTAACGTTTAACAACCTAACGAGTTTAACCACCTAATATTTAACAACCTAACGTTTAACAACCTAACGAGTTTAACCACCTAACATTTAACAACCTAACGTTTAACAACCTAACGTTTAACCACCAAACGTTTAACCACCTAATATTTAACAACCTAACGTTTAACAACCTAACGAGTTTAACCACCTAATATTTAACAACCTAACGTTTAACAACCTAACGAGTTTAACCACCTAACATTTAACAACCTAACGTTTAACAACCTAACGTTTAACCACCAAACGTTTAACCACCTAATATTTAACAACCTAATGTTTAACAACCTAACGTTTAACCACCTAACGAGTTTAACCACCTAACATTTAACCACCTAACGTTTAACCAACTAATGTTTAACCACCTAACATTTAACCACCTAACGTTTAACCAACTAATGTTTAACCACCTAACGAGTTTAACCACCTAATGTTTAACCACCTNCACCTAACGTTTAACCAACTAATGTTTAACCACCTAACGAGTTTAACCACCTAATGTTTAACCACCTAATGTTTAACCACCTGTTTAACAAATTAATGTTTAACCACCTAACGAGTTTAACTGCTCATCTCAGACATGATGATTCAGCTGTTGGTGTTTGCTAGCTAACACTGTAGCTTCTGTCCTTATTTAACGCTAACTGAACTGACCTGCCGCTGTAAAACTCTGCTGAAGTTTTCCTCTTTGCTCTGAAAACTTATTTTAAAGCTTTCATTACTGAGCTGCTCTGTAAAACACGCTAAAACCTGCTGAAATAAGTTCTTCTTTGTTTACGCTGAGACATGACTTCATGTAGTGAAAATGACAGATGAAACACTCTCTGGTATACCGCTAACACGCTAACACTCTCCAGTATACTGCTAACACGCTAACACTCTCCCGTATACCGCTAACACTCTTCAGTACCGCTGATAAGGTGACGGCTTCTCTGAGGCACAAGCCGCTTACAGCTCATGCACACGCGTGCTCAGGACCGCTCCTGAGAGCAGGAGTGAGAAGGGAGGGGAGGTCGGGAGGTTAGGGGTCGCGACCCTAACTTAGGGAAACTATGGATTAGAACAATGTGCTGATCACATGACCAAATGTTGACAGTTTGATTCCTGAAGGGAAATGTGATTTAAAATTTTATAACAGTTACATCATGTTTTCACTAGGAGGCAGAGTGTGTGTGTGTGTGTATGTGTGTGTGTGTGTGTGCGCACAAGCTTCTATCACTCAAACAGAGTGGGCGGGACTCATAGACTCAGGTCTGAACATGCTGGTAGTCCCTCAGACCTGTTAGACCACTACACACACACACACACACACACACACACACACGCGCGCACCCAAAAACACACTACACATCGCCCAGAAACACAGTACACGTCACCCAGCAACATGTTACATGTCACCCAGAAACACACAGGAGTAGATGGGTGTGTTTTTGCACATGAAATCCAAGGTGTTTTTGTTTGTAAACAAAGAGTTACTCTTCCTCCTCAGTCATGAAGTGGCACGCTCCTCTTCCTCTCTTCTTCCTCCTCCTGGTGGGCGGAGCTACGGAGAAGAGTTCACCATTCACGATCTGTGCCTTCAACGTGCAAAACTTCAACTCCAGCAAAGCATCAAACTACAGAGTAAAGCACATACTGACACAGGTAACACACACACACACACACACACACACACACACACACACACACACACACACACACACACA
>VXCM01006789.1:7211-33469 GCA_014773175.1 Lucifuga dentata | reverse complement strand
TCAGTCGAAGTGTTTGTTAGCATCTTGCTAGCATGTCTGACCTGCTGAAAGCTTCGTGGGCGTGACGGACCGTTGATTGGTAAAGTTGGAGACCGTGTCCGTGTCCGCTGCAGGTGGAGCCGTGGACCCTCATGGGCACGCAGGAAGTATAAACAAGGCATACTGTAGGTTTAACACGCACAAAACAGGAATGGGTTTGATTGACGGAGAGCGACCCATTGCCACATTTTCCCCATTAAAAATAGATAGTAGTTAAAAAAAAAAAAACAAAAAACTCGATTTTCCAATTCAGCCATTTTACACATTGTGCCAAAACGTACACTCAAATTAATCGATTAAATTGATTTATCGCCTAGCCCTACATACAACCTATAAAAGCTCTTATTGTATACATAAAACCTATACAAGTTCTTATTGTATACAACATCCACTGATCAGCTTCTTCATGCCCGTGTGAGGCTGTAAATACAAAACTGGACAACAGGTTCATGAATTGCTGATTTGTGCATTTATAACATGTTCGTTGTGCCTCTGATTAATGTTGATAACTATGTGAGAATTTGGGAAATGTGATGCTGACTGTGTGACAGTTCTGTATTTGGTGAGATTTCTAAGTCAGGGGTCAAAGGGCAGACACACCCTCACTGAAGTCGATGCTGCTCCGTTTGGAATGTTTGTCAGTAGAAACTGCATTTCTTCTGCAACGAAACCACGGCACCCAGTGGAACTAACCATTGACCTGCAAATGGCCAGATCATAGCCTCGTGTGTCTGTGTAGGGAGGTGGATGTTCACCAAAGCCTCCTCCATCACAGCCATATCACAGGAAGGGTGGGCCGTCAGCACGGAGGAGCAGTCATACATGGCACCCACAGCGCAAGAAAAGCTGAGTGATGGATGAGGGGATGGATTGATGAAAGAGTGCTGCTGTCTTCATCATCAGGTGAGTGATGATTCTGTGCAGATGAGGGAGAACATGTGTGTGTGTGTGGCTGTTTGGTGTTTTCACATTGTTTCCTCTGATTGAATAGCTGATGAAAATGGCTTCATGACTGATGAACAGCTTTGAAAATGATGAAATCTGTGATGAGGACGTTGACCCTGTAGCCTTTGACAAAGTGTCACACGGCAGTAACAATGGTACACGTTCCCTCGCTTTAAGCAAAAGCAGCTTATGGTGACGCATCTATTTTCACTGTGTTAGTGTGTTGAGGTGGTGGGAAGGTGGCAGGACATGGATGATTTAAAGGTGCAGAGATTGGAGATTTCAACAGGGCCCCCAGACATTCTGTCATAACTATCAATCAAAATACCAGAGAGAGAGAGAGATGTACAAACAGCAAGACAGGAATTAGTAATGGAAATACATTTCATATAAAGTGCTCAAGACACTAAACTACCATTTAGTCCTACAAGAGAAAAAAGGAAAAACTACACACACCATGTTTTGATGAAGATTCTCAGTCATCCAGGCGGTAGATATGTTGTATGAAAACTGGATTCAAGACATTTTAATTCTGAGATGTTTCACCATCCATCCAAATGGCTTCGTCAGTCAGAAATGATGTTAACTACAGCTATGGCGTCAAATCACAACTAACTTTCAATTCAAATTAAATAGATATTATTCAAATTTTTTTGAATAATGTGTGGTGTAAAATGCATTATTCAAATTTAAACAATGAATACATTTCCAATAATAAATTTTAACTTCTATGTCATGGGAGAGTTCAGGAGTGAGGACTCAAATGCAGGCTCAGGCAGAGAATGTGGAAAAAACAGTCTTTAATTGCAGTCCAGGCAAGAATACTACTGATANCAGGCTCAGGCAGAGAATGTGGAAAAAACAGTCTTTAATTGCAGTCCAGGCAAGAATACTACTGATACTGAGGCAGGACAACTTACAGGAATCAGGCAGATAATTCACAAGGCAGGCGGCGACGAAAATAAAAGAAACAAACCAACAAACATAAAGACAGGAAAACCAGGAGACAAGAAACAAGCTAACCAGGCAAACCAGCAAACAAGACAATCTGGCAGAAAACAAAGGGACCCAGGGTAGTATAAATACTGAAGACGTGATTAACTGATAGAACACAGGTGATGGAGAAAACTGGAGGGAAACTAAACAAAAACCAAGACTACAAAATAAAACAGGAAGTGACCAAAGAACAGATCATGACATTCTAATTTTCAATGGTCCCCTGGTTGAATGAGGACCTGTCCCCAAATGTCTTAGGAAGGGCAGACAGCAGCACTATAGGTGGTGGTAGATTGTATCTGAGACTCCATTTCTATTGAGGGAAGGTCTCTCTACATGAACATAAATGGCCTCCTTCACTCCTCTCTCAAACCAACCATCCTCTCTGTCCAAAATGATGATGTGCACATTTTAGACAGAGAGGATCATTTTCAAGTTTGAATAATATCTATTTAATTTGAATTGAAAGTTAGTTGTGATGTGACGCCATAGTTACTGTAGCTACTGGAGGTTTAACATCACTTCTGACTGATGAAGCCGTTTGGATGGATGGTGAAATGTTTCAGAATTAAAAAGTCTTGAATCCAGTTGAACTGACTGAGTTTTCATACAACATACACACACCATGCTAACCAAAGCTCATCATAAAGTTTCTGTTCATTAATCAGCGCACCAGAAACCTATTAGCAGCTTTTTGAAATAAGATGCGTCATCCATTATACAACAGTTAGTTCCGATCAAGCATTTTGATTGGACAAGAGGCATTCCAGGAGTGCTGATATTGGAGTATAACAGCACTGGGACTTTTAACTATACGCGTCACTCTGCTTTACAGACGTTCTAATAACCGTTAATTAGCCTACATTAACTGAGAAAGCAGGAAACGATGGAGCAACGTTCTGTCTGATCAGGCTGTTAACTCATCAGAATCACAGGTTGGAGCCCTGCAGTCCGAACCCGACCCGAAGCCATACTTAATGAAATTCTCAGCCCCAGCCTGATCCGAGGACCGCAGCCTGTTATTATGATTTTTTCTTTCATCAGAACCGGAAGTCTGGCTTTTTTTTAAAGTAAAAGTAGCAGCTGTCAGCTGTTGCTACAGTGTTCAGAAAACAGCAATGCTGCAGTTTCTGAGCACCAACATGTGAGGCAGCATCAGGGGGCGTGTTATAATGTGAGTGGAGAGAGGAGGAAAAAAAAAAAAAANAAAAAAAAAAAAAAGCCTGAGCCCGGGACGGGCCAAGTCAGTGTTGTGAAATTCAGCTGAAACTCGGCCCGATTTGTAAATTGCCTCAGGGCCCAATGCGTCCCGAACCGTGCAGGGCTCTATGACACACACCACCAAAGCTACTGTCAGAAACTCTTATTTCACTGATGCACAACAACTGGAAACATACAGATATGATCATACAAAGTAGCTGGCCTACAGTAACGTGTACACAAAGTAGCCAGCAAGCTAGTCTGCAGGAAAATGTTTGTGTTGCTTAGCAACAGTCCAGCTACAGAACTATTTGTGTTGGCAGAGCCAAATAAATGATTAAATAAATAAATTTGTTGTCTTAGTACTTTTAACTAATAAATGGTGCTTGTAGAACTGCTGTATAAACGCAATATCACACTCGAGATCGTGCTGTTATGCTGTAATACCAGCACGGCTGTGATTATCTTCGACATGAGGCCACAGGCCGAGTGCCTACGACCGAATCACAGCAGAATCACAGCCGTGCTGATATTACAGCACAACAGCATGATCTCAAGTGTGATACTGCTTAAATGAAAACCAGCTTTTAAATCACTGCTTCCTCTGGTTTCAAAACTAAAATTTCATGTCAAATCCTAAATTCTGCTTTGCAAGCTCTACAGGAGGTACAGACGAAGAAATTGATGGATACCTTATGATGGATTTTATAATAATCTTAGATTTTGGATGCTTTTGGTAAACTGGCTGGTTTGGAACCTGATGGCTGAAGCTTCCATGAAGGAAAAGAGTGAATCTGAAGTTCCTGTGTTCAGTGTTGCTGTCACTTTGACTGTTGCTGCTGCGTGTGCACGCGTGCATGCGCGCGTGCATGTGTGTGTGTGGTTCTAAGTAGACAAGCAGAGACATCTGTTTTGGTCTAAACTGAATCGAACATTCAATTCCAAGTTTTCTCCCTCTGCTGCAGCAAGAAGAGTAACACTCTTCATTTCTCATTGCTTTTGTGTGTGCGTGTGTGTGTGTGTGTGCATGCACGTGCGTGTGTGCAGTTAGCATGGAGCCAATGAGTCATGGTTGCAGAGCATGTGGAGTCCCCAGACAATACCTACTGTGGTAGCTGGCAAAAACTCGAATATCTCTCTCTCTCTCTCTCTCTCTCTCTCTGTCACTCACACACACACACACACACACACACACACTCTCACACACACACACACACTCGCTTTCACACCACTGGGGAATTCTTGCTGTGGGGTAGTGGAGTGTAAGTTGTGAAATATTCAACAGGTTTTGATACCTCTCCATCCTCCATCCATCCCTGTGTCTGGAAAGAGACATCCCACACACAAGGCGAGAGTTTCGGTGAAACAGTGCTATTCAACTACACGGAGTAGGTCTAAATCACACACAGACACATGCACACACACACACACACACTGCACGACGGCGCTGACACTGTAGTATAACACATAACAGATTCTGCAGCAAACTCTGGCCTCTGACTGGCTTCGTCCATGTTGAGGTCGGTCCAGTGGTTGACAGTCGACGCATTAGCCAAACTGCCAGGATGCTAACGGGAGAAATGAGGCATGGTTGCAGCTTCAGTTCATTCCAGTGCGCTGTAAAAAATCAACATGTAGAGATTTGAAACATGCCTGAGATAAATAATCATCAAAGTGATCACAACATCAATTCTCAGTTTGTCAAAGTAACTTTATTTAACCGGTGCAGCACAAAGCTGCACAGAAGAAAATATGCATCTCCACCAGGAAATACAGTCCCAGGAGGAGTCTTACTGAGAAATTAAAACATGCTACCAGGTGAAGCATTGAATTTTAAGGTGTGTGTATCATATAAACATTACTGATTTCGAAAAACTAGGGGATTTGGTAAAATAACAGGAAAAATAAAATACAGTTTTATGTTTTGGAAGTTGCTTGTCTGTGACGTAATTGGGCTTAAAACGCACAATGAGCGTTCTGGTCATTCAAGTAGTTTCTGTTGATATGTTGTTACTGGAAATACTCTGTAGCTCATCTTACTCAGACTGCATAATACTCTATTTTAATTAGGCTGGAAATCTGATGTAAAGTCCTGTAATCACTGAGTTTTGTTCTATTGGTGGATTTAATTCATGCTTCCATTTTCTAATACAGCTGAACATGTTTTAATAGAATTTAACTAAACGTGTTTTCATAAAATTTAACTGAACACGTTTTAATATAATTTAACTGAACATGTTTTAATGTAATTTAACCGAACACGTTTTAATAGAATTTAGCTTAACACATTTTAATGTAATTTCACTGAACACATTTTAATAGAATTTAACTGAACACGTTTTAATAGAATTTAACTGAACACATTTTAATAGAATTTAATTGAACACATTTTAATAGAATTTAACTGAACACGTTTTAATAGAATTTAACTGAACACATTTTAATGTAATTTCACTGAACACATTTTAATGTAATTTAATTGAACACATTTTAATGTAATTTAACTGAGCACATTTTAATGTAATTTAACTGAACACGTTTTAATAGAATTTAACTGAACACATTTTAATAGAATTTAACTGAACACTTTTAATGTAATTTAACTGAACACATTTTAATAGAATTCAACTGAAGACATTTTAATAGAATTTAACTGAAGATGTTTTAATAGAATTTAACTGAACATGTTTTAATCGAATTTAACTGAACACATTTTTAATAGAATTTAACTGAACATGTTTTAATAGCATTTAACTGAACATGTTTTTAATAGCATTTAACTGAACATGTTTTAATGTAATTTCACTGAACATGTTTTAATGTAATTCCACTGAACATGTTTTAATGTAATTTCACTGAACACGTTTTAATGTAATTCCACTGAACATGGTTTAATGTAATTTCACTGAACACGTTTTAATGTAATTTCACTGAACATGTTTTAATAGCATTTCACTGAACACGTTTTAATAGAATATGTTTTAATAGAATTTAACTGAACATGTTTTAATATGCTCAGCAGGTTTCTGAGGCCACACGAGGAGGTTTATGCATAATGGCTTGGATATGTAACTTGGTGTTAAACATGTGAATCATAATGGTTCCCCCTACAGACCATGCAAGTCTCCCTGCCCCCTCCCTCACACACAGACACACACACACACACACACACACACACACACTGTTGTCACACTAAATGGCTTTTCATCTGCAGTGATGGTTTCATATGTAAAATCAATGACACAACCCTTTGGGGGCATTTAAGAAGCAGCATTGAGCTACTTTTCATATCTCTTACATACTCAGTCTCTCTCTCTCTCTCTCTCTGTCTCTCTCTCTCTCTCTCTCTCTCTCTCTCTCTCTCACACACACACACACACCCACACAATGGAGATCATGACCATCACATACCACCTCAACCATGTAAATCGAGCTTGCAAAGCAGAGTGTGAAATGTACATCCATATTATTGAATGGCAAAAAGCACTGAAGGCAGTGTGTGTGTGTGTGTGTGTGTGTGTGTGTGTGTGTGTGTGTGTGTGTGTGTGTGTGTGTGTAAGGCCCGAGTATATGGAACACCCACTGTGCCAAAATTAAAAATAAACAAAAGAATAAACAAATAAATACATGTGGAAATATAAAGAGGAATAAATAAAAGAATAAATAAATGTGGAAATATAAAGGCAAATTAAAAAATACATCAAAATAATAATTATGATTAATTTATAATTTTTATTATTTTGACATTAATTTATTTCTGTATATATTCATTTATTTCTATATTTCTGTATAAACATTTTAATTATTTTACTATTATTATTTTTATTTGATTTATTCATTTTTCCCTTTTAAATTTCTGTATTATTTCCCTATATTTTTAAAAATTATTCTATTTATTTTACAGTTTCATTTATTTTTTTTTTATTAATTTCCATATTATTTTCCATATATATTCTTCTATATATGCTTCAATCTTTGATAATTCCTCAAAATTATTCTTTTATGTATTTTTAATTTGTCACATTTGTCCACATTTATTTATTCTTTTATTTATTCTTCATATTTCCACTTTATTTATTTATTCTTTTATTTATTTATTTTCTCGAGTAGTACAAGATAAAGGTTTTGGAGCATAATCTTTACCAGCGTTTCCTTCCTAAAATGCTTCCTGGGGGTGCATTCAAGTGCTGCAGTGAAGAACTGACAACAAGAAGCATTTTCAAATCAGTCGCACTTTTTATTGCGCTTCAACACTAAAATTACATAACTTCTAAAAAAAAAACCTGAATACACGTCTTGTTGGTGATGATGGATTACCTATCCCAAGAACGTTTCAAGTATCAACAAGTTGATTTTAATAGCAGAATGAACTGAAACCAATGGAGGTCTGGAAGGTAGGAAAAACATTTTTAATTCACCGTTCCAGTAGTATGCTTTAGGAAATGATTGTCAGTAACGTTACGTGTATGGAAATTGAATATATTAGGCTCAAACATGTAAAATGGGTGGAATGGTCCTTTAAATTACATGGTTGTATGGAATTTCTAAGCTCATCATGAGATACCGTAAATTCTCTATAGAATAAAGGTAGGAAAGACATTTTGAATTCACCTAGTAGTATGCTTTGGGAAATGATTGCCAGTAATGCTGTGTGTAACGTGTATGAAAAATGCATACATTAGGCTCAAACATGCAAAACGGTGAGTATGGTCCTTTAATGACTGTAGGTATGGATATACATATATTAGCTGCTCAGTGGCTTCTCTGGCCTCCCTCCTGTCTTCCTCCTTGTACTCCTCAGTGTGTGTGCAGGCCGGTGGGAAAGAGAAAATCAATGCTTGGCGTCTCAATGAATGTGGCAAGCGGTGGATTGATCGCGACTCTAAATTGGGTCAACAGGATTGTCTATTTAAAGGGCAAGACCTCTTAATCATCGTTTTAGCTGAGATAGACTCTCCGGCACGCACTGCTCCTTCGGTACCACGCCTTTATCCTGACCTCAGAGCCATGGTATGCACAACTCACACACCCACGCATGCTCACGCAAACACATAGAATGCCTGCTCGTATCTGTAGTGACAAACACAAGGGGAAAAAAAACCGCAGGGGAAAAAGAAAAAAATCTTAAAGTGGCACGTGTCATCACAAACAGTCTCAGCTTTGAAACGCCTGATATCAGGTCTGCACAACACGTGTCCTGTCAATGCTCATTACCTGTAGCTGCAGCCCCATGAGGTTAATGGGACCTCAGTGAGGATGGAGAGCAGAGACACCTGCTGCAGGTAGAGAACCTCCTGCTGCTACCTGCAGCAGCTCAAACAACTCGTCCTCACCACGTTTACAAGCACCAGGGAATAGCATGATTGTGATGAAATCAAAGAGTCACTGAGAGCGGGAGAACTTGTGTGTGTGCATGGGATATGCCATGACCTTTCACCTCTGACGGAGACATTCAAGGCCAACGGCTGCAGAATATGTTAGGCAGCAGAGGCCATTAACAGACCTATTTATTTGGTTTCTAAAATGGCTTTCCTAACAGACCCCCTGAGGGAGCACGGAAACAGCCTTTTCAACAGCTTTTCCCCACTGCCCTCAGGCTTCGTGTGTGTGTGTGTGTGTGTGTGAGAGAGAGAGAGAGAGAGAGAGAGAGAGAGAGAGAGAGAGGTGGAGTGAGGGTAAGAAGCACATGGCAGCACACAGAATCAATGGTTCACTACACGCAACCAATCTAGTGCTGATAGAATCTCTGCAACCATGTCGCCACCCAGCTCCTCTCTTTCTTTCTTTCTTTCTTTCTTTNTGCTGATAGAATCTCTGCAACCATGTCGCCACCCAGCTCCTCTCTTTCTTTCTTTCTTTCTTTCTTTCTTTTTCTTTCTTATGCCCCTGTTCCCCTTATCCTTTTGTTGGCTGTTACATTAAAAATGGGGTAGGTCTTCATTCCAGGCTCTAATCCCTGCTGCAGCAGCCAAATCTGCATTCTGGCAAATCAATTAATTGCAACATTCATTAACTGATAAGTCGATTAATGGGCGTGTTTTTCATGGCGGGCTGACATATAATCAGAGCCTGGTTTCAACAGGAACCCACTGGGTGCTGATTACTGCCTGATTCACTGTATTACCCACAAGAGTGGATAACACAGTGTGTGTGTGTGTGTGTGTGCAAAGCAGTTTTGCCGATCAAACAGTATTTCAAAATAAAACTATATTTTCAGTAATTGGTTGGGGGTGGGGGCTCATCAAATACTCTAATTTCTCATCACATTACATAACATAGATGAGTCATCCTGAAAGTCTGGAGTCTGGTCTGGATCCAGACCGAACCACAATTGTCTCTGGACTCTGAGCAAATGATCCTTTCCATATATACTACTCATCATTATCTGTATTATCTGTTAGACATCGCTGTGATGCAGTAAGTCAAAATTCTCTCCGCCGCAAAGTGAAACCAAACGTCTGACTGAGAGTTGACTTGGTAGATATATGGAAGCTGTAGAGTAGCCGCAACAAGACGGATAAAGAAACAAATACAAGAGCAGTGAAGATAAGACCAGTAATCAGTGAGGATTCAGAACAGATAATAAAGATAAAGCGTCTTCAGCGACAAACAGGCTGAGGCTCATTGGTTGAAGGTGTCTTGACTTTGAACTCTTTGCTGTGAGGATGTAAACTAATAAACTTTGACTCATAAATCAGACGGAGATGTCAGCAGTGGCAGCGAGACGCTGTAATGGAAGCTAAGATGAGGAGGTGTGTTCGTTAGCCGATGTGGCTCAGCACAGAGGCACGCCTGTGATTTGGGATGCGGAGGTGTGTTGTCTGATGATTTAATGAGGCTGGTGCACGCACACACACACACACCTTCATACTCTATGTGAGTCCAGAGCAGCAGGACTAACTGAAGCTTGATGAGAGACAGATGAAGTCAATCAGATAACTATCAGAGGGAATAACGCTGGGATGTGCAGCGTGTGTGGGCGTGGACACACACATGCACATACCTGTTCGGTCATGTGCACACACACTCACACACACACATGAAAAAAACGGACTTCTCTAACCTACAGTTATACAATCGTTTTTGTACCATATCAAATATCAGCCCAGTCAATCTTCCTACATGCAGCAAAACAGGAAGACGTGTGATTCTGCTGCAGCACCATGAAAAGTGCAGATGTGGAGGTTAAGTCACGCTAAATAAGCATTGTGCCAAAGCTCTCTGCAAGAAGAAATCAATTTAAAAAAGATCTGCTCTCCTCACACAGTCAGGTGCAATCTGAACCGAAGGAGGGAAAGGAAAAAAAGGATGAAAAGGTTTTAAACATAATACAACTAAAACTTGGGTGGTGGATAAAAACCTCAGACTGACTTTCATTTTCTGTCAAATGTCAGCCATGATTTTTTATTAAGATTAAACAGGACATGATCAAACTGAAGTGTTGTAGTGACATAACAACAGAAAAATTTTATTAATGTTCATTTATTTTTCATTTTTACTGAACAAAATGTTTGGAAATTGTCCAGAGCTAATGAAGTTTATTTTGTGCTGCCAAACAAAATAAAAGATTGCTTTGAAACTCATAATTATATAATTATTCATAATTACGAAATTATACAAATAAAGACACCAGTGATTTTATATTTGATTTAAATCTCAAAACAGGCAATTTAATTTAAAGGACCACACTGACTGCATGTTTCAGCATAATATATTCACAATCATTTCCCAAAGGATAAAACCGTATTTCAGCTTTCCTGATATTTTGCAAAATCTCTTAATCTTTCAAAATCAAATATTCAAGTGATACACCCACCTTAAAAATCCATGTTTCTCCTGCTAATAGTTACACAGCCTTATGAAGTCACGGTCCTTTAAATTTTTCCATAAACGCAGGTCTTCTTTTGGGACTATATTCCCCGGTGGAGGCATACATTCACTCCACGCTTTTTATTGAGCTTAAACACTAAAATTACATAACTTCTAAAAAAACCTGAATACACGTCTTGTTGGTGATGATGGATTACCTATCCCAAGAACGTTTACAGTATCAACAAGTTGATTTTAATAGCAGAATGAACTGAAACCAATGGAGGTCTGGAAGGTAGGAAAAACATTTTTAATTCACCGTTCCATCAGTATGCTTTGGGAAATGATTGTCAGTAACATGTATGAAAATTGAATATACAGTGTTAGGATCAAAATGGGTGGTACTGTCCTTTAAGGTTGATGCAACAGCCTATGAAACAATGAAAACCGGATTACATGCAGCAAATCAGAGCTTGATGACACTAACGGGGCACCTGAGATTTTTAATAAATAGTGACAGACATATCGATCTCACTGGACATGCAGACAAAACAAATGCTGACAAAAAGTTTCCTTCTGCAAATCTAAAACTGAGTCTTCAGCATCCTTTCACATCTAACAACAAGAGACAGACAGACACACACACACACACACGCACATCACTCCACTCCAACAGCTTGGCTGCCTGATAAAGAAAGTCCTTAACTCCCAGCGTGTGGTGAGACAATCNACTCCACTCCGACAGCTTGGCTGCCTGATAAAGAAAGTCCTTAACTCCCAGCGTGTGGTGAGACAATCAGAAACAAGTGACCCTTCCCATTCAGCCGTGAAGAAAATATTGAAAGGATTCAATTAAGGATGCAGAGTGATGGCGGGGTGGGGGTAGGGGTGGATGAGTGGACAGGATGAGTGTGGATGAATCTCAGTGGGCTGCCAGTCAGACTGGCTCCAATGCACAGAGATAGAAGGATGGGTGTCAACTCTTGGGACAGGTGAGCTGGTGGAACTGAGCAGTAAGAAGACATGGAGGACAAAGGAGGAAGAGGAGGAGAGTAAAGAGTGGACTATCAATCAACTGATCAATCAGCCACTGAATCACATGAGTGCAGCGCTGGCAAAAGGCAGAGTAAGCAGGTTTCACAGGACAAAGCCTCAGACATGATGCCTGTGATAACAATTTTCCTTTTCAGATAGATGATAGCTGCTCTTTCACAGCATGTTGGAAAAGGTTTATTAGTCACTTTTTAAAGTCCTTTTAATGGTTCTTAATTTTAATGTTTCTCTTCATCTCACAGGCGTGTTCTACTGCAGACCCCTGCAACATCCACAAACACCAGCAAAGGAGGTCCATGTTTTTACCTTCTGCTACCTTGACGACTGTCTACCTATAAAGGCAGAAATCTGTCTGTGGCACCAACATGTCTAGAATAGGGTTTTTCCTGCACAGAGAAGGTGGAGGCGGCTGCCTCCATCAAATTTTGTCTCCACCTCTCAACAAAACTGGCAGGTGTCTTCAAGGAAAGCACTATTTTCTAACAAGCGTTGCACTCAGTGGATTTCTGTCATTTGTAAATGCAATTAAATGCGGCATTACGCTGATGTGGTGGCGCTGTATTGTAATCAGCATAGCGGACTGGGAAAGGTGCTACCAGAGCGAAACCCCATGGCACAATCAAATTGAGTACCTCCATGCGCTTGTATTTCATTTGTATTAAATACAAATTAAGAATTCCATTCTTCTCATATTAATACAGATGAAACTATGTAATAGGAGTTATTTTTCACCTTTCGTGTTACTGAAGAGATGAACTATGATGGAAGCTTTCAGTGGAAGAACAACAAATTCTTCTCAAACACAAACACATAATGTAGAGTTTGACCTTTTGGTGTTAATCATTTTAACAAGGTATTGACATAAAGGACAGCTAGACCTGTTGTTAACTAGCTTGGTGCAAAGTAGCAGAAAATATGAGAGATATATATATTAAGTAGGATGAAGTAGGATCCAGGCGCCTTGGGGCTCCAGGCATACCTGAAAGAAAAAAAAAATTAGGATCCCATTCTGACCCTGTCAGGATGGTACCACCTCTGCCTCATTTTGAGCCAGGAAAAACGCTGTAGAACCCAGCTCTGTATGAAGCTGAAATTCAGCAGGTTTGTTGCTCAGGACTCAAGGACGTGCAGCGTCACGTGTGAAGTTGTTTGGTTGAGCGGTTCTAGAATTGAGCTGTGCCGGTAAAAAGTCGTCTGCGTGTCAGGATACACTCCGGGAGCAGCAGTATATGCTGTGCTCCATGGCACGTTTTCAACAGGCACTGCTCAATTCACAAACCACAATTACACAACAACCTCATTTTTTTTTCATCTTTACTATCGTATCTACAAAAATAACATTTTTCTATATAGCAAACCATATATAAATGTAAAGCAAATTGACAAAGCAGGTCTGAACTGATGGATATGTAGGTGCAGCAGAGAGATGTTTGTTCATTCAGGAGGCTCAGGGAGTTGAACTGATAATGACACGGCTCACCTGTGACTCCAGTCTGTGGGTGCAGTGTGTGTCAGCCTTCTGGAAGTGAAAGATGGAGCTGTCAGAGTACGTTAGCTTGGGGTTAAATTGGTATTTTGAGGGTGTTGGAACTGTGACTGGGGGGTTAGCAAGTAGCCGGTGAGTGATTTGTCGACTTACCAAACAAAACTCAAAGCAGATGATAGATAAAGAGGAGCTAATAATTTGTGGTTGTTATATCAGAAGGGCAGCACGGTGGCCTGGTCTGTGACGGAGTCTCTAGGTGTTTAATGTGCGGACTCTCTCTCTCTCTCTCTCTCTCTCTCTCACGTACACTCGTCACAGATAGCGTCTGACGTGTTAAATAATCACACAGCGAGTGGTGTGACCCTTTTTCTACTGGTTATAGACTTTCAAGCGTGCACACTTGGATTTACTACAGCTTTTCAGGACATGTACACACACACACAAATACACTGTTTCATCTTCCATTCACAGTTCAGAAGTCAGACATGCTGCTTACTCTGCAGGAGTACGTTCCCATGCCCGAACTGTGCCAACACATTTCTATTCTTTAAAACAAAAAACCTTGTAGTTGTCGCATCATGAAATAAGAAAAATTACGAAATAAGATATTCCTACTTTCTGGTTGATTACAAAGATGTTTAAACATCAAACATTAAATGGCAATATATATGTTTTGTTCAACAGGTTGTAAGGAATGTAAAATATTAAAGAATTCAGAATTTTTAATGACGACCATGTGATGACCTGCCTGGTGGGAGGAGCGAGCAGTGTTAGTGGAAGCTGAGCCTATGTCAGTTCAAGTTGAGTTATGCTGCAGGTAACATCACCTTTATTTCGACGGACTGTAATTGAGTAGCTGAAGACTCAGGTGTACACTTTGTAAATAGTTTTTTTCTGAATTATTTCATACTCATTTATATTTTTGCGCTTTAGGAGTACATTTTTTGCTTGTTTTTTCACTGTCTGCACCCGGGAGACTTGGAAAATAAAACACTCTTTACCTGCTCTAAAGCTACGCCCATATTTTTCCCAGTCGTTGAGAACGGAGGCAGAACCCCGCGACATGGTTATGAGCACTGTTGCTTCACAACAAGAACGTCCAGGGTTCGAATCCGACTGGGTTCTTTCTGTGCGGACTTTGCATGTTCTCCTGTGTTTGCTTGGGTTTCCTCCAGGTTCCGGTTTCCTCCAAAAACATGCAGGTTAGGTGAAATGGAAACTTATAGAAAGTTATGTTCATCTTCCCCTGTCCATCTCTCAACAGTGATCTGAACACTGAATTACAGTAACAGTAGATTACCTGGTTGGTCAGACTCAGCTAGAGATTGTTGCTTGATGATGACCAAACCTGAAACTAACTAACATATCCAACCAGCAAGCTAGCAAACTCCACCTCCATGTGATTTGATACTGACTGGGTACTCCTGAGGTGAGTAAAAAAATATGGTATTCATAACTTAAATGCTCGATTCAGCAGACATCACACTCACCTCACGAGCACAAATTTGTTCCAAAGAATAAGTTTGGTCCAGTTCTCTTCCACTAGCTTACTCTGTGTTAGTGTGGTTTAGATGTGCATGGTTTGTTGACTCTCTGAAAAAAACAAGTATAATTTGGTTCCATGGTTCAGTAGGACCAGAGGTGAAGCAACAGGATAGGCAAGGCAGGCAACTGCCTGGGGCCCCGAGCTCTGAGGGGGGTGACAGAGCAACGACAATACGGGATCCCCCCTGAAATATTCGAGCGGGTGATGAACAGTTTGTATTCTGCAGGAACCCCAAAACAGGCCCCACCACATTATGAGATGGCAGTGTGTAATCTATTATCTTTTTCATCACAACTTTGAGTTACTCTACATCAAGAGTTTTAATCAACAGGAAGTTGTGACAAACTGATAACTACAGTGACAAAAACAAAATGAGGAAGACTTAACTCTCAGGTTCCAAGAAGAGAAAAGGGACACAAGAAGAAGAGGCAAAGAGGAAGCGGTAAATGATAATTCTGACAATCAAATGAAGAATGTGATCAGTCCGCTGTAGCTAGCTAGCTCATTCAGCTTTAGTTTTGGCACACAACAAGATGAATTATTTCTCAAATGGTTTTCAGGAACATTTTCCTATGTAACATTAGCAAACATAGGTCACATTAACTGATTAACTGATTTAGTTAGCGAGGTAGCTAGGCTAGGCTAGCCATCTGACTAGGCCAGCAGTGTGAACATCGTTGCCAATGACTCATTTTACCTGTTACTTGAATTTGCTAGTTGCTGGACATTTGTTTGAGCAAGGACAGAGGTTGTCTGGGCTGATATTGTCTAAATATATGTGTCAATCGTTTGTTTATATATTTTCATGAAGATTCTCAGTTTTCCAGGCGGGTAGATGTGTTTTACGAAAACGCAGTCAGGTCAACTGGATTCAAGTTTTTAATTCTGAAACATTTCACCATCCATCCAAATGGCTTCATCAGTTAGAAACGAATGAACAGAAGGAGGTTAAACTTCCAGTAACACTTACTGGAGGTTTAACATCCTTCAGTGGACCTGACTGAGTTTTCATACAACATATTTGTTTATATATGTTTTTTCTTTTTTCAAGCAAAACCATCAATGTTCACTGTCAGCAGCTCAGAGTCCAAAAACACCTTCATGATGAAGAAGACTTCACACCACTTCAACCATCACAACAGAAAACTCTCCGTCACATCACAAACTCCAGGATAAGGTAATGTTATGAATGTCATTTGGGGAAAAACCAAAGTCCAAAGGGCCCCAAGCATTTTTTGGGGGCCCCACAGATGCTGATTCACCTCTGAGTAGGACTGACCCCCACTCCACCAGGTGCAAATATGGATGCATCTACTGTACATACTAAGGGTGTAAATCGTCTCCATGGTGATTTGATTCGATTATGATTATTGAGGAAATGATTTGATACATTGGGAAGTCTTTAATTTTCACTACGATTTGATTATCTTGTATTGATTATTATGATTTCGATTTACAGGCAGTCCCCGGGTTACGAACAAGTTCTGTGCTCTGAACTCTGAATGTAGTCTGTTTAGCTAGACTTCGGCACATTTAGCTAAACTTCAGCACGGTTAGCTAAACTTCAGCACGTTTAGCTAAACTTTATGATGAGGGGAATCATACCTCACACATTTTCCAGCTAATAGTCTCCATCCAGCAGCAGAGACTCTGGTATTTTCCAGCGTTTTCTAAGTTCACGTATGTAGAAAATGTCTCTGCAGCTGACGTTAGAATTCATCAGCAGCCGCTCCTCACTTTGTTTCAGTGAAGGAGCTGCAGCGTGCAACGCAGAAGTACTGGTATGTTTTAAAGAGGAAAACGCCTCAAGGAGGATTATGTTTAATATTTAATTTTGTGCAAAATAATCGATTATAACTGTTGGATTGATGCAGTTGAATCACTACCTTAAGAACTGAGGCATCATACACCTCCAGTATATACGCATACATTTAGTGGAGCGAAGCAGAGAATTGTGTCGGGGATGCAAGATGCATCCAGGGGACACACAATCACAATCACACACACACATACACATACACATGCACACGCACGCACACACACACACACACACACACACTGGGCGCCCGATCACCTCTGATTATAGTTTACACTTATGCTTATCTTGCAACTTTGAGGTTGTTAAGCTAACAAAGTCATTAAAGGTCCACATTTAAATCAAGTTGTAATTCCAAAATCAAAACATCTCCATTAAGTTTATTAACAAAAATGAGTGGGAACATGAGGTGGACATGACTGTCCCACCTTTACTGCATTTATACAGGAACATCAGTGACTGAGATCCAATCACGATGTGAGTCTGACCACATCTGCACGTGCTCAGTCAGGATGCATTCCCATCACAATTCACTTTATGTGCACTTACACTTTGCATTTATGAGGATAACATATCTAGATACAGATCCCATTTTAATGATGCCTTTGATACAGAGAAGCTAAAAGCCTGAAATGATTTCTTTTTAAATGGAGGAGCACACAAAGACATGTGGAGCACTGAACCACGTCTACTAATGCTGGCTATGATTGGACAGAAAGTCCTGACGCCACACATACAGAGAGAGACATGTAAAATGTGGAGTAAGGACAGTGACAAAAGGCAAAAGAAGGTGTAATTAGAAAGAGAGAAAAGTGATTTGAATATGTCAGATCTGCTCTGATTCCTGCCAGCAGGGTTGCTGCTTTAAATGGAATTCTTTCCAATCGGGTTTCATTTCCCTCAGCTTGGACTCAAACACTGAGCCTCGCCACTCCAGCCCCCCATGGGACTCCAATAGGAATCTAATTAACCAAGATCAATATTAACACCCTCTCTCTCTCTCTCTCTCTCTCTCTCTCTCTCTCTCTCTCTCTCNTCTCTCTCTCTTTCCCCCACCCCCCATTCCAGTTCCCCTATATTTTTCCATACCTGCATTTGAACAGCAGGAGAAATTCATTTCTCCAGCCCAGCGATTCTGCCACAAATGGGGAGGGGAGGAGGAGGTCACAAAACTCAGGGAATGAGCACGGTAAGATAGAAGAACTGCAAAGATGAAATTTAGAAAGGGCTGGGGAAATTATAAGGCATTACAGGAATTATCAGAGAAAAGCAGGGTGGCTCAGTCTGTAAATGTCTCTTCTGTTTTCCCACATGCAGACACTTTGAATATACAAAAGCAAACAGTGGTAAGTGACCGAACAGATTGATGGTGTTTTGGGGGTGTGTTTGAGGGCGTGTTTGAGGGAGTGTCTGAGGGTGTGTTTGAGGGCGTGTTTGAGGGCGTGTTTGAGGGTGTGTTTGAGGGCGTGTTTGAGGGAGTGTCTGAGGGTGTGTTTGAGGGCGTGTTTGAGGGTGTGTTTGAGGGAGTGTCTGAGGGTGTGTCTGAGGGTGTGTTTGAGGGCGTGTTTGAGGGTGTGTTTGAGGGTGTGTTTGGGGGTGTGTTTGGGAGAGTGTTTGAGGGTGTGTTTGAGGGTGTGTTTGAGGGAGTGTTTGAGGGAGTGTCTGAGGGTGTGTTTGAGGGCGTGTTTGAGGGTGTGTTTGAGGGAGTGTCTGAGGGTGTGTCTGAGGGTGTGTTTGAGGGCGTGTTTGAGGGTGTGTTTGAGGGAGTGTCTGAGGGTGTGTCTGAGGGTGTGTTTGAGGGCGTGTTTGAGGGTGTGTTTGAGGGAGTGTCTGAGGGTGTGTTTGAAGGCGTGTTTGAGGGCGTGTTTGAGGGAGTGTCTGACGGTGTGTTTGAGGGTGTGTTTGAGGGAGTGTTTGAGGGAGTGTCTGAGGGTGTGTTTGAGGGGGGGTTAGAAGGCATATTTGAAGGTGTGTTTGAGGACGTGTTTGAGGGAGTGTTTGAGGGTGTGTTTGAGGGTGTGTTTGGGGGTGTGTTTGGGAGAGTGTTTGAGGGTGTGTTTGAGGGTGTGTTTGAGGGAGTGTTTGAGGGAGTGTCTGAGGGTGTGATTGAGGGTGTGTTTGAGGGTGTGTCTGAGGGTGTGTTTGAGGGTGTGTTTGAGGGTGTTTGGGGGCGTGTTTGAGGGTGTGTTTGAGGGAGTGTCTGAGGGTGTGTTTGAGGGAGTGTTTGGGGGTGCGTTTGAGGATGTGTGTGAGGGCGTGTTTGAGGGTGTGTTTGAGGACGTGTTTGAGGGTGTGTTTGAGGGCGTATTTGAGGGTATGTTTGAGGGTGTATTTGAGGGTGTGTTTGAGGGTGTGTTTGAGGGCATGTTTGAGGGTGTGTTTGAGGGTGTGTTTGAGGGTGTGTTTGAGGGTGTGTTTGAGGGTGTGTTTGAGGGTGTGTTTGAGGGTGTGTTTGAGGGTGTGTTTGAGGGTGTGTTTGAGGGTGTGTTTGAGGGTGTGTTTGAGGGTGTGTTTGAGGGTGTGTTTGAGGGTGTGTTTGAGGGTGTGTTTGAGGGTGTGTTTGAGGGTGTGTTTGAGGGTGTGTTTGAGGGTGTGTTTGAGGGTGTGTTTGAGGGTGTGTTTGAGGGTGTGTTTGAGGGTGTGTTTGAGGGTGTGTTTGAGGGTGTGTTTGAGGGTGTGTTTGAGGGTGTGTTTGAGGGTGTGTTTGAGGGTGTGTTTGAGGGTGTGTTTGAGGGTGTGTTTGAGGGTGTGTTTGAGGGTGTGTTTGAGGGTGTGTTTGAGGGTGTGTTTGAGGGTGTGTTTGAGGGTGTGTTTGAGGGTGTGTTTGAGGGTGTGTTTGAGGGTGTGTTTGAGGGTGTGTTTGAGGGTGTGTTTGAGGGTGTGTTTGAGGGCGTGTTTGAGGGTGTGTTTGAGGGTGTGTTTGAGGGCGTGTTTGAGGGTGTGTTTGAGGGTGTGTTTGAGGGCATGTTTGAGGGTGTGTTTGAGGGCATGTTTGAGGGTGTGTTTGAGGGTGTGTTTGAGGACATGTTTGAGGGCGTTTGAGGACATGTTTGTGGGTGTGTTTGAGGACATGTTTGAGGGCGTGTTTGAGGGTGTGATTGAGGGCGTGTTTGAGGACATGTTTGAGGGTGTGTTTGAGGACATGTTTAAGGGCATATTTGAGGGCGTTTGAAGGCGTGTTTGAGGACGTGTTTGAGGACGTGTTTGAGGACTTATTTGAGGGTGTGTTTGAGGGTGTGTTTGAGGGCATGTTTGAGGGTGTGTTTGAGGGTGTGTTTGAGGGCATGTTTGAGGGCATGTTTGAGGGCGTGTTTGTGGGTGTGTTTGAGGACATGTTTGAGGGCATGTTTGAGAGTGTGTTTGAGGGTGTGTTTGAGGACATGTTTGAGGGTGTGTTTGAGGACATGTTTGAGGGCATATTTGAGGGCGTTTGAGGGCGTTTGAGGACGTGTTTGAGGATGTTTTGAGGACGTGTTTGAGGACGTGTTTGAGGGCATGTTTGAGGGTGTGTTTGAGAACGTGTTTGAGGGCGTTTGAGGGTGTGTTTGACGATGTGTGTGAGGGTGTGCAGGCTGTCAGCGTGAAGCCACGCTCCACACATGGAGTGGTGCAGTGAAATGCAGATAGCTTTGTCCTGAGGAGATTCTCTAAGGACAGGCTGTTTTGCAGCAACTTCCTGGGCCTTTGTCTGTTTTCAGGATAAAAGGAAGAGGTGCCAGACAAAAGTCAGAGGAGTCTCTGACATGTGTTGTTATCCTTAGAGGTATGTAGAATAGGGCTGGTCGATATGAAATTTTTTTTTTAATCACAATTTTTTTTTTATATTGATCGATATCAATATATATCGCGATATGGCAAAGATTCTGCTGCATTTCAAGTCACTTGAATTTAAAATTTATTTTAACAATTTCTTTATGCATGTTCTGAACATAAAAAGTAACCAACTGAAAATGAACTGAAAAATCCCTTTTTCAGCAGTCTGCATTGGCATCATATCTTTTCCAGTAAAGAAAGCTACAGCACATGTGATGTCTTCTTGTTTTTTTTTTGTTTTTTTTTGTTCGTATGCTTCCACAGCAGAAAAAGAGACTGTATGGTAGTTTGAGTCCATGCACATAATGACCAATTGATTTTCATTTTGGAATAGGGAAACGGAAAACAAAAAAAGAACTGTTTTTCTGTTTTCGTTTTGGAATCGGAACGCGAAAAAAGAGCGTTACCTCTGAGGGTTTTGCTGTGTGTCCCGGGGATGGGTTTGAAGTTGCCGCTGTGTGACCCATAAAGTGGCTGCACTGTGTGCTAAACTGATGTCAGCACTTCAGACGGTAAAATAAGTTTGTTGTACAGCCGTGCTTCATCAGCGCTTCTTTCCTTTCTTAGTCATCATTAGAGTTTTTTTTCCTCTGGAGTTTCATCGCTTTCTGACATCTTTGTCTGACTTTCTATCAGAAATCACCACCGCTGTATTCACTGGTGTTTAGCAAGATGCTGCTTTGAGGAAGTGGGTGGGCTGTTATTATGACACTGCCACCTGATAGGGTAGTTTGTTCCAGTTCTGACATGCTATTGGCTGTTTGACCCATCATTAACTTCCTGTATTCAAGCACTATTTTATATCGATATTATATTGAATCCTCATTTTTATATCGAAGACATTTTTTTATCGCAATGTATCGTCCAACAAGTAAAAGTACTAGTACGAGTAGCCACAAGCAAAAGTACTGTTATTTTATGTTAATAGTGGCTCATGTATAAGTAAGAGTAGTCACCAAAATAATGACTTAATAAAGTATCTATTAAAAGATTACTTGAGTAGTGAGCAACTTTGATCAAGCTTATTCTTTAGAATAATCAACAAGCCATAAAGGCTCGTCTGAGGAAATAAATGCTACATAGCAATATGTAGCTTCTAATACGATTCAAATCATATCATATAAAGAAACAGTAGACAGTAATAAATCAAATATTTACCACATAACAAATCATGACAATTCTGGACCCTAGACAGTTAGCTAGGTTAGCTTCATGAATTTACTCAATAGAACAGGAAAACTTGAGTTAGCATTAGCAGCAGCAGCTAGTTTAGTAGCTAACCTTGCAGCTTACCACCACGTTTCAAGTTCCATGTTGATTCTTAGAAGCTGAAATGTCACATTTTTAGCAGACAAAGCCGCAACGCGTTATGTAGCTGTTGTTTTTGGTAGACTGTAGTATAGCCAGTCGAAATCGCCAATGATGCAGGGGACGAATAACTCCGTAATTGTTGCTGTTTCTCCGTGCCACCCTTTCTCTTTTTAAAATACATTTTTTGTCCAAGCGCCAAGAAAATTATAAAAGGAAAAAAATTGTGTTTGCTTAGTTGAAGTCCATTTTAATTAATATTATATTGTGCAGTGCAAAGACACTGGTTGGCCCACCTGTCAATGCCACGTCAACCCATCGTTGTCATGGAGATGAAGGGATGCTGCATGTGATTGGACCAAAGCAGAGTAGACATTCTCACAGACAGCACAGCAGCCTGTTTCACTTTCTCCATTGCAGTGGACAAAGCAGAGAATTTTGACTTGTTGCGTTGGCAGATAATACAAATAAAAAAGTAACACAAAGAGTGCGACCAAATGTAATGGAGTAAAAGTTTTTTTTTTTTTCGTAAATGTACTCAAGTATGAGTTCAAAGTATCCTGTAATAAAACTACTCAGTAAAGTACAATTTTGTGAATAAAGTTGAAGAGTTGAAGCAAATGTAACAGAGTAAATGGAACGTGGTACTACACACCTCTGCTTATCCTCCATGTCTGACTGCATTCATTCATGAACTGATGCAGCAGGTTTTTTCACATCTAGGTGGTTTGATCTGGTTTAGTCAGACTAGGATTCGTTTCCTCCCTTTGTACGTTTGTTTGTGCAGGTCTGAACACAGTAAAACAACCATGCTGAGATCATATTGCTGCTGTCTCAGTCCTGCTTAAAACCAAACTCTCATTGCTCCATTTGTGGTCTGAACATAACTGTAATAAGATACAAGAGGCACTAGAGAGTGGCAGCACATATGCTCCACTCACAAGTGTATGTGTGTGTGTGTGTGAGTGTGTGTGAGAGAGAGAGAGAGCACCCTTGCTCTCTATAAACGATATCTAAATAAAAGATGGAAAGTTAGAAGAAGAGCAGAGAGGGGTGCAAAGACAGAAAAATACAGCAAAAAGCAACAGAGGAGACAAAAGATGCAACAGAAAAGAGAAGGAAAAAGATTTTTTTTTTTTTTAAAAAAAAAGGTGAAAAGAATAGAAAAATGGAGGTAAAGAACAACTGGATCCATCCTATAGGTTCAACTCCCTCCTCAACCCCTCATCTGTCCCATTGTCTCTCTATTCTCTTCTAATCACTTCATCCTAAGCAAAGAGGTGAGCAGCAGCACATCTCTATCTTATAACTCATCTCTCCCATCCATCTCCGTCCCACTCCTCTTCCTCACCCCATCACTCCATCTGAAAGAAGTTCTGAGAGGAGTGTGGATATGTGGAACCTTTGTGGCTAGTTTAGGAAATGAGAAAAGGGAGGATGAAGCCCTGATGGAATAAAAGGAGCAAGAGGGGCAAAATGAATCAGTAAGCAAAAGGAGTAAAGGAGCGAGGAAGAGCGGGATGGAAGGAGGGAGTGAGGGAGAAAACAGACATGTTCCTTTTCAGCAACTTTCTGGAACAGCAATACACTGATCTCACAATCCAGGAAGGCAGATATGATGTCATTGGAACAAAGAAAACAGAAAGGAGAGATCAGATGGAGGAGAAATATTACTCGTTTCATTCTTTAATGCTGTAGTTTCACTTACTGTACATTTAAAGGACCATACCACTCATTTTGCATGGTTGAGCCTAATTTATTATATTCAATTTTCATACATTACATTATACAATCATTTCCCAAAAGATAAAACCATATTTCAGCTTTCCTGATATTTTGCAAAATTTCTTAATCTTTCAAAATTAAATATTCAAGTGATACATCCACCTTAAAACCATGTTTCTCCTGCTAATAGTTACACAGCCTTATAAAGTCACGGTCCTTTAAATTTTTCCATAAACGCAGGTCTTCTTTTGGGACTATATTCCCCGGTGGAGGCATACATTCACTCCACGCTTTTTATTGAGCTTAAACACTAAAATTACATAACTTCTAAAAAAACCTGAATACACGTCTTGTTGGTGATGATGGATTACCTATCCCAAGAACGTTTACAGTATCAACAAGTTGATTTTAATAGCAGAATGAACTGAAACCAATGGAGGTCTGGAAGGTAGGAAAAACATTTTTAATTCACCGTTCCAGTAGTATGCTTTGGGAAATGATTGTCAGTAACGTTACATGTATAAAAACTTAATATATTGGGCTCAAATATGCAAAAATGGTTGGTATGGTCCTTTAAACACAGCTACAATATTTAAAGAATGATAGTAATAATAAATAATAACCAACTAAAATTATTGTAGTAATAATATTTTTAGTTAATTTTTCATTTGCATAGTGTATACATTATGTTATGCAATGAAACTTCTGAAGTTCCTGCAAAATTTTCTTGCACAGAGGAAGGAGGTAAGGAAAGGAAGACAGGAGAGACGACACAAAGAGAACGAGCAGAGGCCGTTTCCCCTCGCCATTAATTACCGCCGCCTCCACTTAGAGGTCAATTACTATAAATCAAAGTTAGAATAATAAGCCCATCAAGGCCTCGTTCAGTCATTGGCCTCTCCTGTGCTATCACACGTCTTCATCATGTTTTATGTTCACTATATCACATGGATGGACACACACACACACACACACACACACACACACACACACAACTTTCTCTTAGTTAGTTTGCTCTTCAAGTGTTTTCTATGGTAAAACACTGTGTGGTTCTTATGTCAGCCTGAATCTAAATCCAAATATCCTAAACCTTGTATCTTAAAGAAAATGAAGAGGTGGGGTTCAGCGCCCAGCTGTTTCTGCGGTGATACTTTAATGTTATAACACTTTATCAATAATTAGTAATTACTCTTTTCCTAAAAAAAAAAAAAAAAANAAAAAAAAAAAAAAAAAAAGTAATTGGTAACTGAATCTGCTTTTTTCTTGTGGAATGCTGACATGGTTTTAACTCTTCATATGTTCTTCATATGTTCAGATGAAGCTATCTCAGTGGGAAGCTCATTCTTAGGTGGGACTCTGTGCAGCCATGTGCGTATGTAGCATGTGATGGAGGGTTTATTTTCATGGATCGTGGTTGGGAACAGTTATTTCACTGCTCAGCTTACACAGCGCTGGAATGAGGAACTTGCTGTGGTGGATCATTTTTTGCAACGTGAATTATAATGTGCAAAAAGGCAAATGAAGTTGGCTGGCCCTCTTGGGGCCCAGCGACTGTTAATCAGTCCTGATGCTAATACGGACTAATAAGTTAGCAAAACAAGAGGGAGGGCGCAAGGCGCAGGCAGCGTTAGCATACTGAGAGCTAATTAACAAGCTGCTGATTAAAGGGAAGACTAAAGCAGAACTGAAAGCTACAATATATGAGAAATGTGTGTTTAGCATGCTAGCACAGCATGAGGACAATGCTGGGACTTTTCATAACATGCATCTGACCTCCGGCAGATGTGTAAACAGCTCCTTACCCGACAAAAGTGTGTCAGAGTGGCACAGACACAAAGTGACTGTTCTGATGTGATGAGTTTCCCTGCCTTCTCCCAGCAGCCTTTCCACGCATGCTGAATCCCAACGACTGCAAACTGACTTCACTGTGTGGCAGACTCACACTTTAGGATGATAAACTGCTGTTCAGCATTTCTGTATTTTGACCAGCAGTCTGTTTATACATCTGCAGGTTGTAATCAAAAACATCTGTCAAAAATATCAGTTTTAATTGACATTTTGTTTATTTTCCTTGCAGAATTTGTACTTTGTACAAACAAATGTACTGGATGCAGTTCGGGGTGGCATGGTGGCTCAGTGCAAGAAGGTCCCAGGTTCGAGTCCGACCTGGTCCTTTCTGCGTGGAGTTTTTTTTTTTTTTTTTTTTCTGTCTGCATATATAGTTGTGGTATATGCCAAGATTGGCACAACCATTTTTTATATATATGCAATTTAATCTAGCAACAGACAGGTAATACTGTATATAGTGTGTAGGTGAATATGTGTGTGTGTGACCTTCACCGGCCCTCCTTGACCAACCTATTACACTTTATTTAAAATTAACAAACAATTTCTATCAAGGAGGGCTAAACACCTGAACAACAACACAAAGACAAAAACACACAGACGAGTAGTGACAGTAATAACCAGTAATAACCAGTAATAACCAGTGTAGTGGTTTAATCTGTGAAACACCAAAGAAG
>VXCM01006788.1:0-25536 GCA_014773175.1 Lucifuga dentata | reverse complement strand
CCCCAAGGTCCTGGTAAAACTTAGGATTCCAGTCTGACCCTGTCCAATACCATCAGCAGCCTCATGACCACAATGTCCACATTTCTGTTTGGTCTCTGTAACAATCTGTTCTTCTCGTCCTGATTGGTCAATGTAACACATTGATTTTCTGAAAAGTTGAACTTTTTTAGTTCCTTCTTCCACTCTGTCAAAAAAAAAAAAAAAAAAAAAAGAACAGTCTACAGTGCTGGCAATGCATTGTGAAATATTGGCCACTTACTGTATATACATGTAAAAAAATAAAAAATAAAAAAAATAAAAAGGTGCTGCCAGAGGAGGAAAAGCTGCTGTAAGTGAACGCAGCCTAACAAGTCAGTTATAGATGCATCCGGTCGTCAGGACAACCTAACGATGAGGACAGGGCTTTTCAGGTGCTTCACATTAAATAATCACTGATATTGATAAAATGTGAACTTCCTGTTAAAATTAAATTAGCTGTGGTTGAAGTCCTAAATGTGTGACACTTTCTATGAGGAAAAATGTTTGTTTTTTTTTCTTTGCTGCTGCACCTGAATGCACCATTTGGACAAATATTCATTTCCATGTAGACTTTTGAAAGGAAGGTAATGATACAAAACACTAAAAAAAATCATTGACAGGGAAATCTGGAAATCTGTTTGTTTGGGCCGTTTTGTATGGAAACACTTGATAGCAGCAGGCTAAACTCTGATTGGCTCAAACCTCTAACTACTCAAACTACTGTACATTTAAGATTAGAGGGAAGTAAAGGCCGTTTAAACTGTAAATCCACATAAATTTTGGAGCTAACACTTGGTATTTTTGATATTTTTAATTCAGTTTTCTTCCATTTTCAGTCTTTTGTAGCAGAGCTGCTCACATCCGATTTCATTTTGAAGTGGAACAGCTGAAACGGTTTGATTTTACTCCATTTTACCAAGAAAAATCCTCTTCCTCATGAGAGGCTGAGCCGTGTTGACACACACAGGTGTGTTATGAATTGTGTAGTGTGTGTGTGTGTACATCCTGCTGAGTTGGTGTTTGCAGACTGATTGGCTCAGGGATAAAGCCCTGTGACCTGGCTGCCATCCAAACCACTGACTCTCTACTCTCTCTCTCTCTCTCTCTCTCTTTCTCTCTCTCTCTCTGTTTTCTCTCCCATCCCCCTTTATTCCCTCAAATATATTTGACTTGGTTCATCAAAAATCCCTGTTTTTGCTCTCATTTGAGGTGGGAATGTTGATATAATGATAAAGATGATGGAGGCTGATGAAACGGGTTTTATTGAGCAAACACTGGCAGCTGCTCCTGCTTCGCCCTGATTCATTTCCAGCGTTTTGTTGATGCATCATGAGGGTTTTTTTTTTTTTTTTTTNTTTTTTTTTTTTTTTTTTTGCTGATCTTGAGTCTCCAGAAAATTTGAAGGATAAAAATGGATAAAAATGGAGCCGAGGAGAGAAATAAACTCATGCAAACAACATAAGACCATTGCTGGTGTGAATAAGCAGTGAAATGTCATCGTGTACCACAGTTACAATAGAGTTGCTGTGACAGAGCTATGATGTTTGAGCGCACACACACACACACACACACACACACACACACACACACACACACTGCTTCAGTTTTGCAGACTTTTTGGGATTTATTTGAAAAGAAACATGGCATTTCTCTGCCGCTTGTTGTCTTTTTGCCACAGTTAGCAGCTCGTGTGCAGAATAATAAAAAACAGCAAAACATCCACTAGGATGTATACAGTATGTGTGCATGTGTGTGTGTGTCTGCGTGTGTGTGTGTGAGAGTGCGTGTGTTTGTTTAGATTATGACATCATTTATCATGTGCAAAGGATGTTGACAGTGGCAGAGGAAGTGTGTGTGTTGATGATGGCGGCAGTAGGGAGGGAGGGAGGTTTAGTTCATTTGCCAAGCCAATTCCTACAGCAAACACACACACACACACACACACAGACATACACACAGGTTAATAAAAGGGAATTGTTTAGTTAAACTGGCCTGCTAAGTTTAACAAGTTGCACAATAATAAAACTCGACTAATTTTCAGCTTCAGAGATTTAGCCACCTAATGTCAGAGCTGTGAAACTGCGTTTCCATGGCAACGTGCCAACTGAATAAAAACAGCAGAAAATCTCCCAAAAAAGGCTGAAATATCTCAGACTTTATAGTCACTCAAATTTACAGCCAAACTCCAGCAGAAACATCAACATGTGAAGAATAAAAGCGACAGAGCCGTCATGTGACCATTAAGATGCTGCTGTGAGTCCTGTCATGTCCTGCTGCATGATGTCAGAAACACGGGAACGACTCTACAGACCAACACATTAAAATGCATGACATCATGGGAAACAGAAAAGTTTATTTATTTATTTATTTATTTATTTATTTATTTATTATGTTTCTCTCTTTAATATAAGCACACGATACACATTTTATTTTGCAGATTATTTTTTTGTGGTAATATCTTAAAACTTGTACATGGATGGATGGATGGATGGATGGTTGGATGGTTGGATGGATGGATGGATGGATGGATGGATGGATAGATGATGCATGGATGGGTAGATGAATGGATGGATGAATGGATGAATGGATAGATGGATGGATGAGTGGATGGATGGATGCATGAATGGAAGGATGGATGGGTGGATGGATGGATGGATGGATGGATGATGGAAGATGAATGGATGGATGGCTGGCTGGATGGATGGATGCATGAATGGAAGGATGATGGATGGATGGATGGATGGATGATGGATGGATGGATGCATGAATGGGAGGATGATGGATGGATGGATGGATGGATGGATGATGGATGGATGGGTGGGTGGATGGATGCATAAATGGATGGATGATGGATGGATGGATGGGTGGATGGATGCATGAATGGGAGGATGATGGATGGATGGATGGATGGATGGATGGATGGATGAATGGATGGATGGATGATGGATGGATGGGTGGGTGGATGGATGCATAAATGGAAGGATGATGGATGGATGGATTGATGGATGAATGGAAGGATGGAAGGATGGATGGATGGATGGATGGATGGATGGATGGATGGATGGACAAAGTAAATTAGCATTTGAATCAGCTTCATTGTGTGTGTGTGTGTGTGTGTGTGTACATGAATGAGTGTCTGTTGCGGTGTTGTTTTTTTATAAGTGTTGACATAAAATAAGAGACAGAGTTGCAGTGAGAGGGAGTGTGCGTGTGTCCATGCCAGCATTTCTGTGTGCATTCATGCATGCATGACGTGTGTGTGCGTGTGCATGTGTGTGTGTGTGTGGAGTGGGACACAGTAAATGGGTCAGATGCAGTGGAGGAGGAGGAGGATGACCTTGGGAATTTGTCCTGTTTTCTCCACATCTGTTGAAGCTTTTCTTTGTCTCAGAGAGAACAACGCGTTCGCTTCTGGAACCTTCTCACATTCTTCCTGACATTCTTTGTCCATCTCTCTTCCACTGTCAATGATCTCCATCCATCCATCCATCCATCCATGATAGGCATGGACAACTCAACACTTTATGTATTTCTGTGTAACTGCACGCTGACAAAATTCCAGTATTGACATATTATTGATTGCTACAGAGATGTCTAAATTAAAGGAGCATACTGGTGATTTTTTAAATATCTATCTATCTATCTATCTATCTATCTATCATTTTTTAGATATTAAAGAATATTTTATAGGTCATTCTGAGGTCACTCAGCCCCTCCACCTGCTCCAAACGAAGCACAAACTAATTACCGTATATACTTGAGTATAAGCTGATCTGACCTCCTGATTTTGACCTGCAAATTTAGATTTTTAAAGAAACCCCCACGTAAGCCGACCCCCTGATGTTGTTCCATCAATTTATTTGTTTAGCAAATTACCTGTTTTTCTGGGTATTGTCATAGTATTCCTGTGATTTTGTGAAAATAATCCACGTACCAGTAAACATGATATTTATTTCAGCAGCTGATTACCGTAATTGACCAATCACAACAGAGCTTACTGGCNAAACATGATATTTATTTCAGCAGCTGATTACCGTAATTGACCAATCACAACAGAGCTTACTGGCTGCTGCTGCAATATGTGCTGATAAGATGTTTAGTCAAGAAATATCTCATTCTAAGGTATGATTTAAACTATTTTCCATAGGTAGTGGTAATGGTAGTATTTCTACCCATGGAAATGTCCTTCTCTGGGATCAAATTTGAATTTCTCATGTATAAGCCGACCCCCAATTAGCTTTGTGAAATTTGGTAATAAAAACTCATGGTATATTATTTTGGATCAGTTTGACCTCAGAATGACCTCTAAGATGTTATTTCATATCTGAACAATGAGCAGCACAAACGACTGAAACTGTTTTTCCTGTAGAATATACATGAGGCAACAAGTCATACTGTTAATTTTGTGCATGTACGTGTGTTACACCTTTGCCTCAATGCAGACAAAAAAGTTGGAATTTTGTGTATGTGTGTTTGTGTGTTTGTGTGTGTGTGTGTGTGTGTGTGTGTGCTGGTTACCAAGTTAATTGCTATATCTGAGGTATCACGGTGGAAATTTGACACCCAACCAGAATCAAGTATTATCCTTGGCCATGGTGTAATGTATGATTATAACCAATCATGGCGCAGATTTTTCTTTGTTTTTCTTCTCCAATTTGATTCACCATCAGCGTTTGAATTACGGCTCATCAGGTCACCATTCTTCTATGTCAGACATAATTATGTTACAGCGCTTTTGTCAAATTAGGCCACTGATGCGTCGCTACGAGTGGACAAATGATTGTGGCGTCTGGCAGAGTGGAGCTGGTTATAGTGGGAAATGTGGGTCATCGGCTATTTTAATCCACGGCGTTGCCAGGAATACCTGAGGGAATAGACGAGTGCTGCAGTGCCTGTGAGTGTGTGTGTGTGCATAGAAAGAGTGTTTATGTGTGATAAACAGACAGAACGACATGTCTGACGCTAACGAGGATAAATTTACTTTGTAAATCTCATCACTGGTGTTTTGTAAAAACTTGCCCTCCACGCAGAAACATCAAAACAGAAAAACAGTTCCACCTCTATTTTCTTCTTCTACCCTTTTTTTTTTTTTNCTTTTTTTTTTTTAGCAAACAGTTTATGCAGGAGTGCCTTCATCTGGGTTTGAAGGATTTGCCTAAAGTTGCGATATGTTACCTGTGTGGACCTTACAGGTGTTTCTCGTGTCATGTGTCTGTTTTATGTAATATGACTGTACAGGTATAACATGCTAATATGCTAAAAACTACATCAATGCAGTACCTATATTGGGTGATTGTCTGTACTGGTATCAAAATGAGACATAATTTAAAAGGATCATACCAGTGATTGTGCATGTTTGAGGCCAATATATAAAATCCACATACACATTACCGACAACTTTCCCAAAATATACTACTTTGCGATAAATTATAGACTTGTTTTTCCTACCGTCCAGGCTACCATTGACTTCAGTTCATTCTAGTACGCTATCAACTTGTAGAGGTTTGAAACTTGCTTGAGATCTGAAATTCATCACAATGAATAAGATGCCTATTAGGGTTTTTTTTTTTTTTTTTTTTGTCAAACTAACTTTATTTAAATGATCCAACATAGATCTGCACAGAAGATGATGTATGTCTTCATCAGGATATTAAAACAACAACAACAATTGTGCGAAAGTGTTAGAAGGTGAAACATTGAATTTTAAGGTGTGTATCACCTGAACAATTGATTTTGAAAGATTGAAGGATTTGAAAAAATGACAGAAAAACTAAAGTACGGTTTTATGTTTTGATGTCAGTAACTTGACATGTACAGTATGTGAGTTCTCTACAAACATGGACAATCACTGGTATGGTCCTTTAAGATTTATCAGCATTAGTGTTAACATGGGATACGTCTCCATGCTGGACATTCATGTGTGTGTGTGTGTGTGTGTGTGCCGGGGGGTTGCATTCCCTCACCAGGCATCAGCCATGAATTATTTAAGGTTGAACTGTAGGACACAGCAGAGTGGAGAGACAGAGAGTGTTTCTCTTCTACCGAGACAGCTTTCACATGTGTGCGTGCAGACACACACACACACACACATACACACACATACACACACACACACTTGATTTCATGTGAGTCATGCGTTCACCTTCCAGCAAAGCTAATGAGATCAGTGGCTCTCTCAAAATGCAAAGATGTCTGAGGGCAAAAGTAAAGAAAGAGAGAGAGAGAGAGAGAGAGAGAGAGACGCNTGCAAAGATGTCTGAGGGCAAAAGTAAAGAAAGAGAGAGAGAGAGAGAGAGAGAGAGAGACGCTGGTACACAAATGTGTGAGCAGACAGCACACACACACACACACACTGACTCATGGTTTGTTTTGGAGAGTGGTTGTCTGTAATGTAAAGTGTGTGTGTGTGTGGGTTGTATATACTGTATATATTGGACTCAAACATGCAATATTACCGGAATGCTCCTTTAAGCAGATTCCTTCCTTTTGTTTGTTAAGAGTGTTTAAGCATAAAAAAATGATTTTAAAGAATTTCCTTACAGAGCTGTAATGCATTTAGGTTTGTTTCATTATTGATATATATATATATATATATATATATATATATATTTAAATTTAATAGCAGACACAATGTTATATATCAATAAGGATCAATATGTTCAATATTAATATGTTCATATTTACAATCTGTAGTAAGGTGTGTATGGAAGGTGTGCATGGAAGGTGTGTATGAAAGGTGTATATGGAAGGTGTGTATGAAAGCTGTGTATGGAAGGTGTGTATGAAAAGTGTGTATAAAGGTGTGTATGAAAGGTGTGTATGGAACATGTATAGAAGATGTGTATGGAGGATGTGTATAAAAGGTGTGTATGAAGGTGTGTATGAAAGCTGTGTGTGGAAGGTGTGTATGGAAGGTGTGTATGAAGGTGTGTATGAAAGGTGTGTATGGAAGGAGTGTAACAAAAGAATTGGAAGCATTTCATTGTGTTTTATCATATGAAGTGTGTTCAATGAGCCAGAAGAACGATGTAATACTAGAAACATACTATATATAATATTATTACTCATGTAAGACTGAATTTGGCTTTTTAAAAACATATTACTTGGACATTTACATTAATGTTTAAGGTAAAACATGACATGAAACATCATAGTTTAATTTGTTACATATATGTTATATTGCTTTTGGTGCCTTTTTTGTATTTTTGCATCATGTGAATAAAATAACTTTAAATGAAATGCACACACACACACACACACTTCACATATGTTTAGATGATGTCAGATTAAATGTACTTCTCCACGTTGTTTCTAAATTAAACTTTGTCTTTGCTGTTAATGAGGAGAAATGAATGAATTTGACTGATGGAACATGAAGGCATCAGCTGCTGCTTAATGCAGGAACCTCCGCGCACTGGGATAACTGGCTGGATTGGGAATGAACTGGTGTGTGTGTGTGTGTGTGTGTCTGTGTGTGTGTGTGTGTTTGAAGAGGGATGGCGTGAGGGGTGAGGTCATTGTTTGATGTGAGCATGCGTGACTCTTTGTGTAAAACAAAGGCAGCTGGGAGAGATGACTTCACTCAATATGCATTTATTTATGTTGTGTTTGTGTGTGTGTGTGTGTGAGTGNTGTGTGTGTGTGTGTGTGTGTGTGTGTGTGTGTGTGTGTGTGTGTGTGTGTAAGCAGGAGTTTTTAAAAAAAAGGGGAAATCCACCCAAACTGAATTTGCATTGTTCTATTCCAGTTATAACGTTACGATAAAGTCAATACCCATAAACATGATTGAATAGAAAACAAAAAAGGTTTTCTTTTAGTGATTTTTTTTGTTTGGTTTTTTTTGTTTTGTTTTTTTTAATGAGCACAATAGAAAATAATTAAAAAAAGATTTTTTTGTTGGTAAGTGACCCTTTTCCTTTAGTAATTTTTATTAAGAAAAGTGTTTCTCAGATACTTCTAGTCTATCTTTAGCCTAGCTTAGCACAAAGACTGGAAGCAGAGGGAAACTGTTAGCCCACTCCAAAAAATGAAAACTTTTGCTTTCTAGCCTCCAAAACTAGGTGCAGCGTATGTACAGTATGTACTCAAATATTACAATAATATACTCAAATTAAAATCTGATTTAATGTGATATAAAAACACATTTTTGCGGGAGAGTTTGGCTTTTAATTGCTAAAAGTGTGTGTTTTATTGGAGGAGCGTTTAGGTTTTCAGGCCTCCAGACTGACCTTTTAGATGAATCTGTGACCATCATTAACACTAACATTAAAAAAAACAAAAAACAAAAACAAAAAAACAAAAACAAAAAACAGCAGTATTCTTTTTTTTCCATCTGTCTGCATACAGTATATAGTCATGGTATATGTCACGATTGGCATAAACCGTTTTGAAAATATATGCAGTGTGATTAGACAGATAACATAATGTGTGTGTGTGAGTGTGTGGCCTTCACTGGCCCTCCTTGACTAACCTATCACATTTTATTTAAAAGGTCATATTCAGTTATGAACACATTTGATTTGTGTTATATAATCTCAACACACAAAGCAGCACATTTGCTGCATGTTGAGAAAATATCAGTTTATTATAATCAATATCAGTTTAATATCATTAATATCACTTTAATATCAGATTAATATCAGTTTAATATCAGTTTGATATTGGTTTAATATCAGTCTAATATCAGTTTAATATCAGTCGAATATCAGTTTAATATCAATCTAATATCAGTCTAATATCAGCTTAATATCAGTCTGATATAATTTTAATATCAGTTTCATATCAGCTTAATATCAGTCTATTATCAGTCTAATACCATTTAATATCAGTTTAATATCAGTCTAATAGTTTAATATCAGCTTAATATCAGTTTAATATCAGTTTAATATCAGTCTAATATCAATTTAATATCAGTCTAGTATTAGATTAATATCAGTCTAATATCAATTTAATATCAGTCTAGTATTAGATTAATATCAGTCTAATATCAGTTTAATATCATCTTAATATCAGGCTAATATCATTTTAATATCAGTTTAGTATCAGTTTAATATCAGTCTAATATCCGTTTAGTATCAGTTTAATATCAGGTTTAATATCAGTCTATTATCACTTTAGTATCAGTTTAATATCAGGTTTAATAGTCTAATATCAGCTTAATATCAGGTTTAATATCAGTTTAGTATCAGTTTAATATCAGTCTAGTATCAGTTTAATATCAGTCTAATATCAGTTTAATATCAGTCTAATATCAGTTTAGTATCAGTTTAATATCAGTCTAATATCCGTTTAGTATCAGTTTAATATCAGGTTTAATATCAGTCTATTATCACTTTAGTATCAGTTTAATATCAGATTTAATATCAGTTTAATATCAGGTTTAATAGTCTAATATCAGTTTAGTATCAGTTTAATATCAGGCTTAATATCAGTCTAATATCAGTTTAATATCAGTTTAATATCAGTCTAATATCAGTTTAGTATCAGTTTAATATCAGGTTTAATATCAGTCTATTATCACTTTAGTATCAGTTTAATATCAGATTTAATATCAGTTTAATATCAGGTTTAATAGTCTAATATCAGTTTAGTATCAGTTTAATATCAGGCTTAATATCAGTCTAATATCAGTTTAATATCAGTTTAATATCAGTCTAATATCAGTTTAGTATCAGTTTAATATCAGGTTTAATATCAGTCTATTATCACTTTAGTATCAGTTTAATATCAGGTTTAATAGTCTAATATCAGCTTAATATCAGGTTTAATATCAGTTTAGTATCAGTTTAATATCAGTCTAGTATCAGTTTAGTATCAGTCTAATATCAGTTTAATATCAGTCTAATATCAGTTTAGTATCAGTTTAATATCAGATTAGTATCAGTCTAATATCAGTTTAGTATCAGTCTAATATCAGCTTTAATATCAGTCTAATATCAGTTTAGTATCAGTCTAATATCAGTTTAGTATCAGTTTAATATCAGTCTAATATCAGTTTAGTATCAGTCTAATATCAGTTTAGTATCAGTTTAACATGTTTAGTATCAGTTTAATAGCTAATATCAGTCTAATATCAGTCTAATATCAGTTTAGTATCAGTTTAATATCAGTCTAATATCAGTTTAGTATCAGTTTAATATCAGTCTAATATCAGTTTAGTATCAGTCTAATATCAGTTTAGTATCAGTCTAATATCAGTTTAGTATCAGTTTAATAGCTAATATCAGTCTAATATCAGTCTAATATCAGTTTAATATCAGTCTAATATCAGTTTAGTATCAGTCTAATATCAGTTTAGTATCAGTTTATCAGATTAGTATCAGTCTAATAGTTTAGTATCAGTCTAATATCAGTTTAGCATCAGTCTAATATCAGTTTAGTATCAGTCTAATATCAGTTTAGTATCAGTCTAATATCAGTCTAATATCAGTTTAGTATCAGTCTAATATCAGCTTTAATATCAGTCTAATATCAGTTTAGTATCAGTCTAATATCAGCTTTAATATCAGTCTAATATCAGTTTAGTATCAGTCTAATATCAGATTGCCTGTAGTATGAGTTTTCCTCTGATGGACTAAAGACAAATACTGTGTCTCTGTCCAAATGTTTGTTGCTGATTTACATATGTCTAAGAGAATGTTACTGTTAGCAGATCAGGCTGGATGTGTGTATGTGTGTGTGTGTGTGTGTGTGTGGGGGGCGAGTGTTTCACTCCTCTCTGCCTTGTTTTTAGTAGGACCTTTCACAATGTCTCTCTCTCTTTCTCTCTCTCTCTGTCTCTTGTCATGTCTTTGTCTCAGTATTGTACTCCTCGCCGTTGCTTTTCTTTGGCCTCTCTCATCACTCTGAGCAGTAGAGATTATCTTCACACACACACACACACACACACACACACACACACACACAAAGTCTTAAAACAAGCTGTTAACCCTGTTTGTAAGTGTGGCCTTTGAATCGGCTTGGTGAAAGGGAATGTAATCCCTGTTGAACGATTTAATGGTAATGTCTGTAACCTGATTAGATTACACACACACAAACACACGCACACANCTTAAAACAAGCTGTTAACCCTGTTTGTAAGTGTGGCCTTTGAATTGGCTTGGTGAAAGGGAATGTAATCCCTGTTGAACGATTTAATGGTAATGTCTGTAACCTGATTAGATTACACACACACAAACACACGCACACACACTCATGTGCACACATACACACACACGCACACACACGGTGTATGTCTCCTAACTACATCTGAATTAAACTGAGGCAAAATTGCACTTAAATGGCTTTTTTTTGTTCGATCTTTCCGTCCTACTTTCTGTCTGGATAGATGGATCTCTCTCTCTCTCTCTCTCTCTCTCTCTCTCGCTCTCTCTCAGGTAGGTAAAACAATTNGATGGATCTCTCTCTCTCTCTCTCTCTCTCTCTCTCTCGCTCTCTCTCAGGTAGGTAAAACAATTCTAATACTGGCAGATCATAGATAGCATATTGTGTAGGTAGCTGTCAGTAATATAGTGTGTATGCAGGTTATGTTTATGGGGCTTAAACATATAAAACCACAGGTATTGTCCTTTAACACCCACATGAAGTGGTTGTGTTTTCTGAAGCTTTTGGGAGCTCTGCCTGTTCTGTCTTTGTTGGAATGATAACACAGAGAGGAACGCTCAGACAGGAAACGGAGTGGAAGCGGCGCCACACGTCAGCTCACTACATCAGACAAAATCACTTTCAGTGTGAGGAAATGATGTCTGATGCCTTCACTTTCTGTGAAAACAAAGTGAATCACACTTACAAGGGTTGACTGGTAAGTTTTGAGCCTAGGAAGTGAAGTTGGGAAGTGAGCAAGAGCTGTCATATTTTATGTGGTGAAAAGTAACAGCTGGTGTTTTGCGCAACCGCACTCATTTCCTCAGGTAGATAAGTACACAAGTACATGAGTGCTGTGAATTTATTGTGCCATTTACTAGGTTCAACACCCACTATACTCAGTAATTTTGTCCACTCAGGCTTTTAACTCTTCCCAAACATACAAAATCTATTTGGCCTCAGATGTTGATGATGATGTTGTGTGCTGTGTTGGGTTTTTTGGGAAAGCCTAGAAAAGGGGCTGCTATGAAACTGGGATTATGATTATATTTCTTATGATTTTGAGTTACCTTGGAAGTCAGATTTTTCCCAGTTGGAATTTCCAACTTCCGACCTCAAACCATTCCAGCCAAATGTAAACAAAAAAGCATGTCTGAACACCAATAAATACTGTAAGATTAAATAAACTTAGTAGTAAATATAAAGTAAAGTTAGGCTACAGGACTGTTTAGTTGTGCTGCTTTACAATGATATTAATCACAGTATTAAACATTTGTGCAGAGAAGTAATATTCTGAAATTATTTACNTACAATGATATTAATCACAGTATTAAACATTTGTGCAGAGAAGTAATATTCTGAAATTATTTACAGTTACATATCAATGACAAACAGTTACTATACAAAATAGATAGTTAACTTGGTGATATATTCTGACCTTTTAATTTCAGTGTCACATCAGAAAATATACTTATTCACCTGTTATTTGCCTGTCGATGGCAGAAATGTGTCAAGTTAGGAGGAAAGATTATGTAGAAAAATAAATAAATGCAATGTGTCTGAATTCACTTTTCACATAAATTGACATAAAGTCATATTTCTATCATAACTGACTGTAAAGATGCTGCATCTTTTTTGTGGAGTTGAAACTCCAGCAGAGCAGGATTGTACAAAATCAGGTGATGAGACACAGACGCTTCCTCCATTTTGGTTTACAGTTCCATACAAAGGTCAAAGGTCAGCGGTATCAAGACGGCAAATTCGCATGTCAAAAATCGCCAAAATTGAACTTTACGCAAAAGCATAATTTTTATTTTGCCACAGAGAAAATGTATTTTTCCGTCGCGTTAGCAAATCCACTATTCACGCTGATTACATTGAGATGAAGTGATTTCTCTACGAAATTTCGCTGTAAAAAATGCTGGCGTGACCGTGGCGGTGAATCCTCGCCAGATGAACACTGGGATAAACACCTGACAGGAGGAGCTCGTGTCGAGAAATTTTTAATTTGACTATTCTGTGCTGGGCTCAGAACTTATCAGTCAACCCTTGAGTCTTAGGTACCCAGACATTTATAAAGAGGTTGAGCTGTTATAAACATTTATAAGCAGCGCCTTATTGTATTTGATATATCCTGGAGACATTATGTTTAAAACTGCCAGACAGACTGGTTTCAAGAAAACTGACACGGTTCAGAAATATGGAAATGTGGAATGAATGAATGAATGAATGAATGACTATGAAATATGGACATTTAGAAACTTCTATTTATTTCATTTACATGTCATTTTCTGCCGTTATTTTTTTTTATTTTTTATTTTTATCAAAGTCTAATCGGCTGCATCTGTTCTGGACAAAACATCCACAGAAGCTTCAGAGGTTCTATGCCGTGACCTCCTGAGCACTGAGGAGGCATTTGTATATACACATTAAATTAAATGCTAACACACACACACACACACACACACACACACACACACACACACACACACACATGTACCCAGCACTCATTAAATGAATGTATTCTTCGGGTGCAGCTGCAGCCTGTCAGCAATATACCAAGAATACATCAGGGGGTAAAACTCAGCGTGTGTGTGTGTATCGGCAGTAAACACACACACACACACACACACACACACACACACACACACATACAAACACGCATGCACACACACACAGAAATAGAGAACACCATGGTGCTGACATCATGTAAAAACATCATCATTTGGAGCATCATTTTGCCTGTCTGCTTGTGTTAAAATTGATGTGTGTGTGTGTGTGTGTGTGCATGCGCGTGTCTGTGTGTGAAAATTGGTCATGTTTGTTTTTCAAAATAAGAGTCTTCATTAGGTAATAAACTGGTCTTTAGTAAGAATCATTTAACTTGATGAGAATGGGGTTATGAATGCTGAAGGCTTGAATGAGCTGCTGAGTTTCCTGCCGGCGGGGATGAAAACAGGAAGTTACAGTTGTGGTAGAAAAACTAGTAATAACACGGCATTATTTTTATTATATAACATTAACTACAGTTTGAAAATGATTTTATGTCATGATGTGGAGTTGCAATGATGAACAAACGAGCCAAAACTTCTCATTACCGCTCAGCGTGAAAACAGAACATTAATGTTTCAGAAAAGGCAAAATATAAAGCCCGGTTTATGAAATACTGTCGGATGTTTTGGAATAATTGTGAAAAGGAAGTATAAATAAGGAGATTAGGAGCATCAGTTCACACAAGTTTGATGTGTGCATAATCCTAGAACATCTTTTTTTTCCCCTCTGCATTTTCATTATTCATTTTAATACTTTCTTATATCAGTTTTAGACGTTTTTACTTTAGAGCTACAAGATTAGAAGATTTGGTAAAATAACAGGAAAACTCAAATATGGTTTGATGTTTGATGTTTTGGAAAGTGGTTGTCAGTATCCTAACATGTATCAGGGTTTAAAATATTGGGCTTAAAGGACCATACCACCCATTTTTCATGTTTGACCTAATATATTCTGTTTTCATACATGTTACGTGATTGACAATCATTTCCCAAATGAAGGAAGGAAGGAAGGAATGATATATTCCAAAATCTCTTAATCTTTCAAAATCAAATATTCAAGTGATACACCCACCTTAAAAATCCATGTTTCTCCTGCTAATAGTTACACAGCCTTATGAAGTCACGGTCCTTTAAATTTTTCCATAAACGCAGGTCTTCTTTTGGGACTATATTCCCCGGTGGAGGCATACATTCACTCCACGCTTTTTATTGAGCTTAAACACTAAAATTACATAACTTCTAAAAAAAACCTGAATACACGTCTTGTTGGTGATGATGGATTACCTATCCCAAGAACGTTTCAAGTATCAACAAGTTGATTTTAATAGCAGAATGAACTGAAACCAATGGAGGTCTGGAAGGTAGGAAAAACATTTTTAATTCACCGTTTCAGTAGTATGCTTTGGGAAATGATTGTCAGTAACGGTACGTGTATGAAAACTGAATATATTTGGCTCAAACATGCAAAATGGCCGGTATGGTCCTTTAAACATGCACAATCATCAGGATGCTCCTTTAACTGCTGAGGCTGAAGCAGACGTTTTATTGGATCCTTTATTCCGAACTACTGATCTGGTTTACAAAGTCCAATCAAACCGAAATTTAGCAGCTAAAGTCGTGACAACAATCTCTCTCTCTGCTCATTGGTCTGAAATGTCTGAGGGTGGAGGAAGAAAATCAAAACAGGAAGTAGTTTACTATGGTGGGAAAACTAAATAAGATGAACAGAGATGGAAACAGGACATTCCTAGTCCAGATGTGTGGAAAACCACATGTTGCTGAGAACATACAAGCACACGGCAACCTTCAACATGCTAATCTGAACACGTGTTAGCTAACATTGATACATTACAATCATTTTGTGGCTCCCCTTTCAGTCAAAGTTGAACTGTGGTGAAGTGAGTTTTACATTAAAGTCATTTAATGGTTGAAGTTGGATATCTGATAAATGTCTAATGTAAAACAGACTTTACCGTCGTTGTAGTTAAGTGATAACTACATTCCTCTTTGCTTCTAGACCTATTAGTAGATATCAATAGATTGCATCATGATTGGTGCAGGATTATGGTGGAATATGTTTCTGCCACAAACGAACTGCGCCACAGTTTGATTGGAATTGGATCCTAACCCTAACCCTTCCTCTAGCTGGTCTGGGCTCAGTTGTTCTGGTGCTGAGCAGAGTTTGATCGATGTGTTCAAGTATGTGTAAGTGAAGCAGACTTTAGAGGGAAATTATCCAGCGTCCGAAACAAGTACAAAACACACAAAGGAGCATTTGGAGCATTTCATGTATCATCATCATTATTACATTACATTCATTACATCATCATCATCATCATCATCATCATCATCACATCATCATCATCATCTTCTTCTTCTTCTTCTTTCGGCTGCTCCCATCAGGGGTCGCCACAGCTGGTCATTGATCATGAAGCATTTCATGTATGTATTTTGATATTAAAGGACCATAGCAGTGATTTTGCATATTTCAGCCCAATATATACAATGTTATCAGTGAAAATATCCAGAAACTTGCTACTGGAGTGGGTGCAGTTTATAATTGTTTTTCCTACCTTCCAGACTGTCATTGGTTCCAGTTCATCCCAGAATGCTATAAAAATCTACTTGTAGAGACTTGAAACGTGCTTTAGAGAAACTAGTGCAGTGCCTGTTGAAAATGTGCGTGTTCGGACCGGGCCGGACGTTACGGTGTGCACCGCAGCCTGCCATAATTTCGTTCTGCACGTCCTCCTGAGTAGCTTTGTTTGCTGTACGGGGTTGGGGAGAGACCGTGTTGCTGGACCAGAGCGTATGCTGCCATGCCCAGAGTGTATCCTGCCACGTGGACTACTTTTTACTGGCAGAGGTCAATTCAACAACTGCTCATCCAAACAACTTCACATGTGACACTACACATCCTTGGGTCCTGAGTAATAAACCTGCTGAATATCAACTTCATACAGTGCCGGGTTCTAGAGATGTGTTGGAGCTACAGACAGATTTCTGTCTTTATAATTACATAATCCATCACAGTGAACAACATGTATGTTAGTTTTTTTGCTGAAGTAACTTTATTTAACTGATCCAACACAGAGATGCATGGAGGACCATGTATTTCTCCGCCAGAAAATATAGTCCCAGGAGAAGACGGCTTTTACAGAGAAATTAAATTCACTGTTTATTCTACAATTTTGCATAAGTGTTAAAATGTGAAACATTGAATTTTAAGGTGTGTGTATCACCTGAACATTTGATTTTGAAAGATTAGAAGATTTGAAAAACTAACAGGAAAACTAAAATACAGTTTTATGTTTTGGAAAATGGCCGTCAATAATATAACATACAGCAGGTTGTATATATTGGGCTCAAACATGCACAATCACTGGTATGGTCCTTTAAGGGGCAAATTATCCAGGGTCCAAAACAAATGCTCAAAATGACATGGACCTGAAAATGCAGCAGCAATGCGGCAAGTTCATAGAACCAGAGTTACTACAGAGTGACTAACATGCCGTGACACAAACGCCACACAAACATGGCCGTGAGCTCGCATGGCACGCACACACCCTCCCTACCCTCCACACAGGGGACGGAAAGGTAAAGGTCACACTCAACACAGCTTGATTGACCTTATGCAGGCGTCAGCACGCACACACACGCACACACACACACACACACACACACACACACACACACACACACACAGAGAACACATAGCAGTAATATCTGCTTCTGAAGGCTTCATGGTGCTGCTACCTGCTGACAGCAGCTGATAACAGGGAGTAAAACACGCCACAAAGCACGGCCAACGTGTAAAAGTAATCACATCTGCATTTGCATGTTTTTTATGATCGAACCAGCAGCCGTGGATGCACTTTATTCAAGCCAGCAAACCCCCTGTGGGTTTAGATGGAAGATGTAAGGTGTGTGTGTGTGTNGGGGGGGGGGGGCAGGAACACAGTCTCACATCTCAGCATTACTGAGCATAATGTTCTAATTCAGGGGGTTCATTGGGTTCAATACGGCCTTGTTCAGTCAGCTGCTGTGTGTGTGTGTGTGTGTGTGTGTGTGTGTGTGTGTGTGTGTGTAACCGAGAGAAATGATGAGCCAGAATTTAACAAGCTACATCGTTTGACATAATACGGATATAAATCATTACATCCCCGTTGCATACGTTAAGCTTTTGTCTCATCCATCTTGGTAAAAGGCTGCTGCATGTGTGAGCGTCACATCGTCTGCGTGTGTGTGAACGTCACATGGTTTATTGATGGCAATAAATACAGCGACGAAGAGGTCTTCATTCAGAAGAAGTAGATGATAAGATCGCTGTATCTCTCGCTGGGTTTCACCATCACTAGTGAACAGAGATACTCGTGTAGCAGCGTCTCTCCTCACACAGAGAAACTCCACCTTTTCCTGCAGAGACTTGGAGATGCTGCTTCTCGTCGCAGCTGCTTCACACTCAGCCTCAATGCTACCAAAAAAAAAAATAAAAAAAGCAACAGGTGCCTTCTGTAATCGTGCATAAGTGTTAGCAGGTGAACTATTGGATTTTAAGGTAAATTTTAAAGTGGATTTTAAGGTGGATTTTAAGGTGTGTATCACCTGAACATTTGATTCTGAAAGATTAGGGGATTTGAAAAAAAAAAAAAACACACTAAAGCTAACATACAGTTTTATGTTTTGCATAATGGTTGGCAGGAATATAACATAACACAGTACGGGATTGGGCCTTGATACACACACACACACACACACACACACACACACACACTGCCTGGTTCAGATTTGTCTCGTTTCTCTCTTTAGGGTTAGAGTTAGGGTTTGTCTTTAGGGACCATCTCACTTCATACTTTTCTTCAGGAGGATCTCATGGATCTCCATCTGTCCACCCAACATCCATCCATCATTCATCCATCCATCCATCTACCTACTTACCTACCTATGTATCTCTACATGTCATCTTGGAGATGGTATTCTCCGTGGTTGACCCTCTAACCTGTGTCCCAGCATGTCTCAGTGGTGACGGACGTGAGACACTGTGGTTCCAGCCAGGGTTCCGCTAACATTCCCCACAGAGCTCCTAGCAAAAACCATTCCAGTGTTTATATGAGGAGACAGACGCCGCGCCGTAACCGGATTTATACGCTGCTTTCACACTCAATTAGAGGGGAGAGAGAGGCCACCATGTGTGTGTGTGTGTGTGTGTGTGTGTGTGTGTGTGTGTGTGTGCATGTAATCTGAATACACTTTATTTTAACAGAATAAAAAAAGTAATGAGAAAACAGAAATGAGCGGCTGATGAAGTAGGAGACAAAAGATGACGAGTTTGTGCTTCAAACGGCTTTTCTATGATTTGTTTTTCACCATGTTTTTTATCATTTTTTTTTTTTTTTTTNTTTTTTTTTTTTTTTTTGCTTATTTTTTTTTAATCAGCTGGAAATAATATTAAACAAAAAAAATTAAACGAATGAGCCTGATGAATAATTTCTATATTTTAATTATTAGTATGATACATATGCTCTATCTATCTATCTATCTATCTATCTATCTATCTATCTATCTATCTATCTATCTATCTATCTATCTGTACTGGATATTGCACTTTATTGTAGCAGCTACTACAGCTGTTCTCTCCCACTGATGTGTTCACAGACAGAGAAAAGTGTAGGATAAATGGCTTCTGTTAAGCTCTGCTTTGTAAATCACATAAAGGATCAGTATGGTTCTTACAGCATTCCATGTCTGTATGTTTATAGTAAAGGAGCATACCAGTGTTTTTGCATGTTTGAGCCAAATAAATACTGTCTGCATGCATGTTACGTTACTGTCAACCATTTTCCAAAACATACTACTGGAGCAGCAAATATTAGGATTGTTTTTCCTACTTCCCAGGCAGATATTGGTTTCACTTTATTACAGTATGCATAAAAAAATCAACAAAAGAGACTTGCAATATGCTTGAGGTTCATTGTTCATCACAGTGAACCAAACAGTTTTCTTTAACTTTATTTAACGATCCAACGCAGAGCTGCACAGTAGAAAAGTATTTCTCCGCCAGGAAATATAGTCCCAGGAAAAAATGGCTTTTACCGTGAAATGAAAACAACCATGCCTTCTGTATTTGGATATGCATGTTAGCAGGCAAATCATTACATTTAAAGTGTGTATTCACCTGAACATTTTAGTTTGAAAGATGAAGGGATTTGAAAAAAAAAAAAAAAGAGGAAAACTAAAATACGGTTTTAGTTTTGGAAAATGGTCGTCAACAACATAACAAATGGATTCACAACGTGTTGAAACTGGTTTAAGTGTTTAGTCTTTTCTCTCAGTCACCATGACACTGTGTGTGTGTGTGTGTGTGTGTGTGTGTGTGTGTGAGTGGCATTTGNGGGGGGGGGGGGCAGCCAAAAGCAGTATTAAATTATTCCACAAATGGAGAGCCTGTACTTGCTTTGTCTCCTGTAAGAGGTATGTGTGTGTGTGTTGTGTGTGTGCATGCGTGCATGTCTGTGCATATGTGTGATTAAGCTATTAATTAATTTTATGTTCTTTTATTTAATAAATGGACAGTGGAAATGGGTTGGTTAGTGTGTGTGTGTGTGTGTGTGTTCAGAAAAAAAAACAGGAGTAGGAAGAGGAGGAGGAGAAACAGGAAGGGGNTGTGTGTGTGTGTTCAGAAAAAAAAACAGGAGTAGGAAGAGGAGGAGGAGAAACAGGAAGGGGAGGGGAAGAAAGAGAAGAAACGGGCAGATCAACAAATATTCTACAGCATTTCTAAAGATTCAGACTTTTATTGATTTTAGTATTTTGATTTTATTTCTAATTCTTAGAGCTCAGAGGTAGAAAATACTGACACCAAAAGTCAGAGTGTAACTGTACGCAGATTTTATATATATATATATATATATATATATATATAATACTAGAATGTAAAGGAATACATAGAAGTTGTGTTTTCTGTTGTTTTACACATTATGTGTCGTTAAATAAGGAGGAAGAAGGTAAAACAATATGATAAAGAGATGAGACAAAAAAAGAGGCAGGAGGAGGAGGAGGAGGAGGAGGAGGAGGCTGTTCAAAAGCACAAACAGAAGAGAGTGAAAATGGTGAGAACTGAGAGGGGGAGGGGGGGGAGAGAGAGAGATTACACAGCAGGAGTGTGTGAGTGCTCTCCTCCATTAGTCTGTTGATTAACATTTCATTGGCTATGGCTAGAGGTCAGAGGTGATGCTCTGTGTGCATGTGTGTGTGTGTGCTCGCTTCAAGCCATTTTAANCCCCCCCCTCTCTCTCTCTCTCAAACACACACACCTGATGTATTCTATTTTCTATTCAATAACTAGAAATGACAAAGTGCGTCACTTCCTGTATTTCTGTTTATCTGTTCTGGTCTGAATACAATGGTTTTATGTTCCAAAAAACTAGGTCATCTTAAATGTGAGATTATGTATGAAAAAATAAAATGTAAAAATGCACTTTAGTATCTTCTCATACATGATAAGATACACGATAACATACATGATAACATACATGATAATATACATAATAACATACGATAACATACATAACATACATGATAACATACATGATTTCATGCTCAATATCATACAAGATAACATACATAACATACACAATAACATACACGATGACATACATGATTTCATACACAATATCATACATGATAACATACATAACTTACATTTCAACACACGATAACATACATGAAAACATACATGATAACATAGACAATAACAGACATGATAATGTGACTTTGATCTTTTCGTGTTGATCACTAGCTCCTTCATCCAGAGCAAAACTCCCTCGTTTCAAAATCTGACCCTCAGGACACACACACACACACCGTGTGTCAAGCTGCTGTTTCAGTTAAGCCGGAGTGAGGCGATACACACACACACACACATACACACTGATAACACCCAAACACACTTCAGGAAGTATGAAAAGCTTTCTATGTGTTGTCTTTTAACCGTTAGCTAACCTTAACCATTAGCTAACCTTAACTGTTAGCTAACTTTAACCATTAGCTAACCTTAACCATTAGCTAACCTTAACTATTAGCTAACCTTAACCAGCTAACTTTAACCATTAGCTAACCTTAAGTGGTAGCTAACCTTAACCGTTACCAGCTAATTTTAACCATTAGCTAACCTTAACCATTAGCTAACCTTAACCTTTAGTTAACCTTAACTGTTAGCTAACTTTAACAAATAGCTAACGGTTAAGGAACTAACTGTTCTGTTACTGTTGGTGATTTTGACTGTGTGTGTATGTGTGTGTGTGTGTATGTGTGTGTGTGTGTGTGTGTGTGTGTGTGTNCTGTGTGTGTATGTGTGTGTGTGTGTATGTGTGTGTGTGTGTGTGTGTGTGTGTGTGTATGTACTTTAAGTAGCTGGTCTTCATTGTAAACTTTCTGTTTGAGCCCAGCTTTCTAACTTTCCATGAAGCAACACGATTCTCTCTGTCATCATTGAAACAATTATCTTCCCTTTTTTCCTTTTCCACCCTACAAATACTTCAAGAAATTTTGTCTGTTGCCTTAAAGGACCATACCAGTGATTTTGCATGTTAAGCCCAATAAATATTTAATGACAACTAATTCCCAAGACATAAAAATGTATTTTAGTTTTCCTGTTATTTTGCTAAAACCACTAATCTTTCTAAATCAAATGTTAAGGTGATACACCCACCTTAAAATTTAATATTTTACCTGCTAACTGAATATAGAAGGGATGTTTGTTATTCAGTAAAAACCATCTTTTCCTGGGACTATATTCCCTGGCGGAGACACACATTTTCTTCTGTACAGCTCTGGTTAACTTAGATAACTTCAACAAAAAATAACATTTGGTTTGTTGTGATGGTTACACATCTCAAACACGTTTCAAGTCTCTACAGTTGACTTTGATATTGTAGTAGAATATATTGAAACCAATGGTAGTCTGAAAGGTAGGAAAAACTATTCTAAAATTTACTGGTGCTGTATTATCTTTCGAAAAAAGATTGGTATTAAGACGTGATAAAAGACACGTATTAAGGTTGGGCTCAAATATATACAAAATCACCAGCATGCTCCTTCAATGCTGCTCCAGGTTGAACAGAGCCAGTCTGAGTGTGTAGCTGTGTTCTGCATTGTGATATTTGCATAAAAATGACTCAGGATTTCATCGTTAAAGGAGCCACGAGGTCGTTCAGCTGCAGTGCTAATTGTTGGAACACAAACCTGCGGATTCTTGCACCTCGGCGGCACGTTTTTAGCGATGTTCAGCGAGGCTTTGCTGTTGTTGGAAGGCGACACGGTCTTTGTTATCCCTGCAGAACCATTCTGGCTCGTTAACGCTGCTGGCTGCTGCTCTGTGCAGTGGAAGCCCAGACACTGGTGTCTCCAAAATGGCAGCCGTCCATGAGCAGGCTGCATTCAGGCTGCAAAGGAGGATGCTAATGCTGCCTTCCAGTCAAAGCGGGATGTTGGAATTTCCCAGTTGAAACTTCCGACTTCTGACCTCCAAGCAGTCCAGCACCCATGAAGCCAATAAATACTATAAAATACTTATGTCCTTTAAGAATAAAGTGGAGGAATTGCTGTTACCTTCACTGGCTGCAAGACAAAAAAGTTGCTTGCTTTCCTTTCCTTTCCTCCACGCCTCTTTGCTTAGCCAATCATCGATGGAGGCGCATTCGTGTTACCCAAATGTTGTCTGTGTTCTTTCAAAAGGGGTCATTCCTATGTTCTCAGGCTCTATGTAGCACATAAGGGTTAGCTCAGGGTTATATTCTGTTAACACACACTTAACATAGGACCTGGGAACATGCAGTAGATACGCTCGTTTCAAAAATCAAGTGGTGCACAACCACGCTAGACCCTAAAAATCAGGTGACTGTTTTGGCTACAGTTACGTGACATTTTCCATGCGCCCAAAGTCCGCGTTAAGCATAAATTCATCTTAACGCCGATACTAGCAGGCGACGATGACAGAAACAAGACCGCGATGTGTCACAAGCACTAAAAGTTTTGTTTCTGGCCACAATTACCTTTCATTGTGGTCCAGATCAGGACCGGAGTCCAGCTGTTGAGCATGTGGTCTGTGCATTGTGACAGAACGAGGATGTCAAACAGTTTTAAAAAATGATGTTTTTAATACCTGACTGAAGTTTTCCCCCAAACTAACGCAAAACTCTAGGAAAATTGTTTGTTTTTGCACAGTTATTGTAAGATAAAGGCCCAGTTTACATTTTAGACCAGATTGCTGATACATACACACTTAACGGCTTTGACTAAAACATGATACACTATAAATTACTATCCTAGCGCATTTTAAACCGTTAGCTTGTTTGTTTGTTTGCATATTTTGTCCATAAAACAGAGTGTGCAGCAGTCAGTAGGACTGAAAAACACCAAACACACATTCAATCTGGACACTACACACACACACACACAGAAAGGAAGCAGCTTTGATACTGAACACACACTCTTAAGCATCATCCATCACGTATTCACACACATCAGTTAAAAGTCATTATACTCTTCTCACTCTCGCAAACACACACACACATACGTCACGTACACACTCGCATCAGCAAATTAGCCGAATAAAGAGCCTCGTTTTTTTTTTTTTTTTTTTTGCTTTTTCTTATGAGTGGCTAATTAGCCATCAGAGCCTGCAGAGAGAGAACATTTCTATCCACGCGCAGAGCTTCAAAGAGCAGTTTATGAATCCAAAGCACTTTAATTAGGAGCTATTTGTATGAGAACGAGACGGGAAAAAACATCATTTGAAGCCAAAAGCAGAGTAATGGGAAGAGAGAGTAAACACACTCTACTGCACACACACACATACGAGAGAGAGAGAGAGAGAGAGAGAGAGAGAGAGAGAGAGAGAGAGAGAGAAGGAACGGCTAAGGTTGATTGAGATGATTTCAAAAGCACCACAGAATACTGACTTCTTTGACTGTAAACCAGAGAACCCCCCCCCCCCCNCACACACACACACACACACACACACACACACACACACAGTAATGTGTGTTTTTTGTGTGTGATATAGTCAGAGATGTGCAGTAGAAGAGTTATAATGCATCAATGGAGCCTCGTCACCCTAATTTTATTTCTGACAGATTTTATTGACATTTGTAGAGAACAGGTTCATGCATGAATTATGACAACCTCAGTCAGGATTTTTTTCCTATCTGTTTTTATTGCTCTTATGGTATGAAAAACAAGAGCTTAACTTCAAAATTTTTTTACACAGATTTTTCATGGAGATTTTCACATGTCCACTTGAGTGGACAACATGCATTTTTGTTTTCAACTGAAGAGTACTATATTAACAATAATAACATAGTAATACTGTGTGTATTTAACAAACCAATGAATAAAATTGTATAAAATGATGTGAAAACTATAAAATACATACAAAAATATCATACAGCTTCAATTATTGCAAACACAATTGAGGAATAATCTATTTCACTCCTGACTGAGGTTGTCAACATTCACTTTCCACTCTCCTAAAAAAGTAAGCAAATTTCCCTCAAACTGGTTGTCTTTGGTTTTCCAGATATGTCTGCTTTTGTTTTCTGCCTTTTTCCATCAAGCTCTATTAGGTGGCACATCCTCAGCTCCACTGTCACTACTGCTAGCATTAGCTAATCAGCTAATCTTTCTTTTTCTGGCAGCCACTCATCATCACTGACACTAGCATCATCCTCACGTGACTCAGATGGTATTTTCTCCACTATCCTGTAGGCCTTTCTATCACGCTCTGCTCTTGAGCACTACAAAATATAAAACATATATAATCTTCTTCTTTTCCTTTCGGCTTTCCCTTCAAGGGTCACCACAGCGAATCATCTGCCTCCATCTA
>VXCM01006787.1:0-25426 GCA_014773175.1 Lucifuga dentata | reverse complement strand
GGAGGCAGATGATTCGCTGTGGTGACCCCTGAAGGGAAAAGCCGAAAGGAAAAGAAGAAGAAGACCTTAAAGGAGCACACCTGTGATTTTGCATGTCTGAACCGAAAGAACACAACCTCCAGATATGTCACATTACTGACCACCAGGGCAGATTTAGAGTTCTTGTTGTCAGTTCTTCACTACAGCACTTGAATGCACCACTAGGAAGCAATTACAGATCATTCCATACTTTTTATTGTGCTTCAACGTTAAAGTTATGTAACTTCAAAAAAAAAAAAAAACCTNAAAAAAAAAAAAAAAACCTGAATACACGTGTTGGTGATAATGGATTACCTATCCCAAGAACGTTTACAGTATCAACAAGTTGATTTTAATAAAGGATGAACTGAAACCAATGGAGGTCTGGAAGGTAGGAAAAACGTTTTTAATTCACTGTTCCAGTAGTANGATGAACTGAAACCAATGGAGGTCTGGAAGGTAGGAAAAACGTTTTTAATTCACTGTTCCAGTAGTACGCTTTGGAAATGTCATTAACATCACGTGTATGAAAATTTAATATATTAGGCTTAAACACGCAAAATGGCTGGTATGGCTGGTCTTTAAACTTCCTGAGAATAAAACTGTGAAGGAATAAATTCTCATTGGCATTAAGTCTTTTCATTTTTTATCTCTGATCTTAAGCATAAATTTGGGGTATAAGAGGTTTATTGGATCACATGTAATTGAAATTTGGCGGCATCCCTGGCATCTGGAACTATATGCATTGAGCAGGCAACATCAGGACAATAGAGAAGGTCTGATGATTCCTCTGACAGCACCAGTGGAGGTCCTACATCACAGCATGAGACACACACACCCACAGCCAATTTACAGCTATGCCACAAAATTACCACCCACATGTATGAAGCAGCGCAGATGGATTACATATTGGTGACGTGCCTCTGCTGTTATGTGTTTCCTGCTTGTTGTTTTCACCAGGCATTCACTGCTCCTAAACCACATTTCTACATAAATATATCAGATACAGCATATTAATCTGATGTGCAGAGTTCTTTAAAGGCATTTTTTTTTTTTCACATTTAGTGAGCTAGGCTAGCAATTTCCCCCTGCTGTCAGTCATTGTGCTAAGCTATTTCCTCCTGCTTTTGGTCATTGTGCTAAGCTAGGCTAGCATCTAGTCTTTGTGCTAAGCTAGACTAACAGTGTCTGCCCCCCAGCTTCTAGTCTTAATGCAAATAGGTTAGCAATTTCCCCCTGCTTTTCAGTCATTGTGCTAAGCTAGGCTAGCAATTTTCCCCTGCTTTCAGTCACTGTGCTAAGCTAGGCTAGCAATTTACCCCCACGCTTTCAGTCATTGTGCTAAGCTAGGCTAGCAATTTCCCCCTGCTTTTGGTCATTGTGCTAAGGTAGGCTAGCTTCTAGTCTTTGTGCTAAGTTAGGCTAACAGTATTCCCCTCTTCTATCTTTGTGCTAAGTAAGGTTATCAATTTTCCTCTGCTTCCTGTCCTTGTGCTAAGGTAGGCTAGTAATTTCCCCCTGCTTTTGGTCATTGTGCTAATCTAGGCTAACAGTGTCCCCCTTGCTTCTAGTCTTTCTGCTAACCTAGGCTAACATTGTCCCTCTGCTTCTAGTGTTTGTGCTAAACTAGGCTAAATACATCCTGGACCACAGAGATGAAACTAATATCCATCTTCTTTCTCTGGTTGTGGGGAAGATTCCAAACAAACAAATTCCCCACAATTCCTTAATTGTTCTGTGCAGTCAAACGTTATCCTGAGCCTGTGCAGGTTGTGGGCTCACCAGACCGCATGTAACCAGGAATGCAACAGAGCGCGCAGCATTATGTGAGCCGCTCCCCGGTGCTTGTGGGTTCATAATCCTCCGTTCTGTCATCAGTCAGTCCCAAAACAGTCTCAGTCCCCTGGAGTGCTTCACAGCTGCTTAGCCCGGCAGGATATGATACGCCATTAACCGGCCGCCGTGCCATGACACTCATTTAGGGACATCTGGAGCTGAAAATATTTCATGACTTCTCCCAGGGCCTTCACGGTTTGGAATACAGGGGGCCTGGTTTGTTTTAGGCACAGACAGATAGAGAGGGTGGCCTGTGGAGGATTCCACTGGTGACATTACAGCCATGGCTAATGTGATTTCCCCATCATGAGTCATAGAGAAATACCCACACAGGCCTGCTGACACGCAAACCCTCCCACAAACACAGAGACAAGTTTCCTCTTCTCCTCCTCATAAGTGAACTTGTGTTTATCTGGCTGTGGGGAAGTTCTTTTTGTCTCCCATCAGCTGTGGAATGTGAGTATTATTAAGGTCGCTGCACGATTCATCCAATCCTAACCTGGTCCCAGACTTTATACCTTTTCACAATGCCCATGCTGGAAGGTGGGTCAGAAAGCCTCTATCATGGAGGAGGAGGTTGGTGTGTGTGTGTTAGCTTTTGTAATCTCAGTACATTGAAGCACACTTTCACTGTAGAGGGTTTTAGGTTATTAAGGTGAAGGTACAGCACTTCTGCTTTAAAGGACCATACCGCCCATTTCGCATGTTTGAGCCTAATACTGTATATTAAATTTTTATACATGTAATGTTACTGACAGTCATTTCCCAAAGCATACTACTGGAACAGTGAATTAAAAATGTTTATCCTACCTTCCAGACCTCCATTGGTTTCAGTTCATTCTGGTACGCTATTAAAATCAACTTGTTGATACTTGAAATATTCTTGGGATATATCACCAAGACGTGTTTTCAGTTTTGTTTTTTTTTTAGAAGTCTCGTAATTTTAGCATTTAAGCGCAATAAAAAGTGTGGAGTGAATGTATGCCTCCTATGCCTCCACCGGGGAATATAGTCCCAAAAGAAGACCTGTGTTTATGGAAAACTTTAACTATTTGTGTAACTATTAGCAGGAGAAACATTGATTTTTAAGGTGGGTGTATCGCTTGAATATTTGATTTTGAAAAATTAAGAGATTTTGTAAAATATCAGGAAAGCTGAAATACAGTTTTATCCTTTGGGAAATGATTGTCAGTAGTATAACATGTATGAAAATAGAATATATTAGACTCAAACATGCAAAATGAGTAGAATGGTCCTTGAAGTGAAGTTGCATGCAGTATATTCTGCACTTTAATCTTTTACTTTATTAATATTTGCACTATATACAGTACATACTCTTATTCATACTGTTAATTAGCTTTATTGACATCAGTGCCTTTGTACTTTAATCCCTTCTCTCCATTTCTATTGCTATATACACAAAATAATTTTTCATAAACAACTTGTTTATTTTTTCCTTTTCTCCTTTCCAGTCGATCATACAGTTAAATTAAAACATTATGAAAGAAGGTATATACAAAATTTGAAAACCCATTCACAAATCTGAATACAGAATAGAAACAAAATAAATACTTTAGCTTAAAATGGGAAATTTTTGAGCCAATAGAAATAATACTATGAACACTATTAAGGCGCTTCTGAAAACCTGCATATGTTAGGAACCGATGCTGATTACATGCTGAACAACACCATTTAAACTGCATCAGATGAGAAGAATGGTGCTGACTTTTCCAACAGAAGAAATGAAATGTGTGGGCAGAGTTTCATTCCATCGCTACGGAGTTGAGCTTACACTGATGTGATCAATCTGTCAGATAACTGAACAACATTTAGCTGTGGATGTGTTAAAATTACTCTTTGGGAGTTGAAATCAACTTAGAAATGTTTAACCCTCCAATTTTTGCTGTTTAGGTGACATTTATAAGAAAAACAAAATCACAGTAGCTAGATGCCAGCATGATAAGTAATCACTTGTGATACCTGAGACTCATTTACAAAGCTTCTCCAATGTTAATCAGCATTGTTGCCTCGTTACCGACACGTTGTTGTCAGGTGTAGTTTAACATGAAGGTGTTAATGAGCTGCTTCATATTTGACAGTCACCATTTATCCTCATTCTTCTGCTGTTAAAGAGAAACTGACATGTTAAACCAGCAAAGAAACATAAAATACAATTTGGAGTGCCATGTTTTAACACAGTGACACTAATATTAGAGAGATTTGCACTGCACACACACAAACACCTCCTATGTGTGTGTGTGTGTGTGCGTGTGCGTGTGCATGCGCTTGTGTGTGCATGTTTGTGTGTATGTGCATGTATATGTGTGTGTGCCACTTGTGAGAGAGAGATGCGGAGTGCAGCAGATGAGGCCTCATGAAGAGGCTCACAAAACTTTCCATTTGAATAAACTGATCAGTTGTGTTCTTATCTACCAAAGTTATTGATCACTAACACGACTGTGGATGTTTAACATGTGTGGAAGTTTGTCAAACTGATCACATTAAGAGTTACAGTAATAATCAGAGGAGAATATTTCATTATTTTATTATCACGTAGCAGCTAAAACACAACAGCTCCAAGCGTTTACAGTTTAAAATTTACCATCAGACTGAAACTCATCTTCATTTTAGTGTGTCAGTGTGTTTAATGAATCACTTCCTGTCATGAATAAGGAAATACTGTAGCAATGCCTGTTTAAAAACAAACGATAAAAGATGCTGACAGCAGAACATGGCTGTGTGTGTGTGATGATATTTGCCTTTATCAACACATTAAGTCTGGTGCTGTGTTTTATGAATTAGCCCTTTATCTGCCATATGGACATTGGAATTCTTGCGATTCTCTCAGTGCGGTTTAAAAAATGAAATGCTCAGCAGTTTGGACCTTCAGAAGAATGTGAATCAATAACCTGAGACTAGATTGGCTCGTCTGCAAACCAAAGATTTTCTGCTCACGGAGATGCAGATTCATTAGCTCATTCACAGCCAATCATGGTCTTTGTTTGGCACATGATCACCAGCGAATCATTCTGCTGCTTCATATTAGCAACAATTTAAGCACAGCCTGGGTAGAAGCAAGGACAGAATTTTTAGAATGATTCATGTTATGTAATGTATTTGTGCTTGTTTTTGATTTAGTGTAGAAAGAGAGATATAAAAGCCGTGTTAGCTAAGTTAACTCATAATGGAGATGATCTTCTTTCTGTCAGATCTGAGCCTCATTTTTATTCATGTTTGCTATAATTATACTCGCTCTAATCCAGGAAGTGAGTAGGATGATAAAAAGCCCCCAGCATGCTGTGGCTGCTCCTCCAAAACACACACACACACACACACACACACACACACACACCTCACTGAGACCTGCTCTCATCATGGATGGATGGATGAAGGGATGGATGTGTGTGGATGGATGGATGAGTGGGTTGGTATGTGGATGGGTGGGTGTATGGATGGATGGATGGATGGATGGATGGATGGATGGATGGGTGTGTGTGTATGTAGATGAATGGATGGGTGGGTGAGTGGGTTGGTGTGTGGATGGATGGTGGATGGATGGATAGGTGGATGTCAGATCTGCGCCTCATTCTTATTCATGTTTGTTATAATGGATGGATGGATGGATGGATGATGGATGGATGGGTTGGTGTGTGGATGGATGGATGGATGGGTTGGTGTGTGGATGATAGATGATGGATGGATGGATGGATGGATGGGCGGAGTGACAGAAACCTAAAGCAGCAGGAATGGTGTGTGTGTAGCAGGAAGTGAGGGACAGACAGTGAGTCTGAGCTGAAACTAATGCGACTCGTGATGAGAAAAAAAGGCTCTTTCTTGTAATTGCATCAGCACTTCGTTAACAATAATGAAATTACACAGACAGCCTGTGGAAGACACAGAGCTGAGAGGAACTTTTCCTCCCACATGAAGCTGTGGCATGTTAATGTCGATTGGATTCTGCTTGTTATCTCTGCACCCGCACTAATCTGATCCCTGGGAAAGTAACGGAAAAACTTCATCCAATGGCTGATACGGCACACAGAGGATTCTCTTCCTTAACGCCCTGCCTGCTGCTCAGCAGAACTCTGCTGCTACCACACATACATGCATGCATACATACACACACATACATTCATGCATACATACATACATTCATACATTCATGCATACATACATACATACACACACATAAATTCATGCATACATACATACATATATTCATGCATACATACATACATACACACACATACATTCATGCATACATGCATGCATGCATACATACATACACACATACATTCATGCATTCATGCATGCATACATACATACACACACATACTTTCATGCATACATACATACATTCATGCATGCACACATACATACATGCATACATACACATACATTCATGCATACACATACATACATACACAAACAAACATAAATGCATGCATACATACACACATACATACACATACATGCATACATACATACACATATACATGTATACACACAGATATACATACATACATATATACATACATACATAATACACATACATGCATACACATACATAGACACATAAGCATGCATATATACATACACACATACATGCATGCATACACATATACATACACTGTATACACATACATACATGCACAGATACAGACACATACATGCATACATACATAGTGTAGTGTAGTAATATACTGTTTGGGCAGGACATGGGCTGTCACAGCATGTTACATACATGACGTAGTCAATTAATGACTCTGGTCCTGTGTTGACCCTTTCTCACAGAGTCCAAACCCAACCGTAAGACGTGTCAGCGAGGGTCAACAGTCACGGTACAATGGTTTAGCACTGAGGCTCCACCCACATCCCCTGCTGCGGGATACTTTGTGCATACCAGCGTAGATTTGCTGCTACTCATTTTAAGACCAGACTTAAAATATTATGTGCATCCTGTTTAGAGGTTTCTTCCTGGATAAACTAAAGTAAAACAAACCCTAAAGATTTAGTTCCAGCTGCCAGTCGAGACCTCAAATCCCCAATTTATCCTCCAACTGATTTCCTTCACCAGCAGCTTCTGTTATCATTCCGTTTGTTTGTCGGATTGTTAGCAGGATATTTCGATTCGAATCCTTTTCACTGATGTCAAATCTGGTAAAAAGGGATAATTTGTTGTTTTTTGGGGTGGACAGTAGTGAAATTCTGGCAAAAAGGAATAATTTGTTGTTTTTTGGGGTGGATAGTGCCACCATGTGAACATTTATTAAAACATCTTACAATATGACTCATAACTGTTAAACCATGTAAAAGCAAAATTCTTTTTCCTGGATTCCTCTTGACAACATATCAGCGTTGGCCTAACACTTTTCTGCCATAAAAAAAAAAAGAAAATCCCCACTCCTACAATTATACAATAACACATTTTCTTGAACATATTGTGTTCAAGAAAATGAACACAATATGTTTAATCAATTTTAACAATCAATTTTAGATGACATCACGTGTCAACTCTATTAGTGCTTTTCCATCAAAAAAGTTCTGGTTCTTGAACCAGTTCTGTTAGGTATCTGTGGAACCAAAGGCACTTTTCCACAGTAAGGCTGAATGGTTACCGGGGCTGCTTTGCACCGTTGCATGCTGCTCCGAACTTGTGAGAACGGTTACAGTTTCTGGTTCCATCTGTGGGCTGCTAAGTGGTGCAGTGAACGCAGCAGATTTTGTGTTTGGAAACGCAGCCACTAGGATATGAGATTACTGCACCAAAAGCTGAAAATAATACTCTGTATCAATAAAATTACACCAGACATTTAAAATAAAAGGCTTAACTTAAAAAATATGGAGTCACAAAACCGACATAAACCAATCAGTGAACTCCTACGTCATTACACCCGCCTACCCGAACGATTCTGCATGGTTGTCTATCTGTGCCGAGAAAACGGCTCTGGGCATGGTTTGTAAGTGTTCCATGCCAAACCATTTCCAGGTGGAAACATTAAAACCGTTCCTCTCCGTGCTCAGAACCATTCGGCCCAACAGTGAAAAGAGCCTCAAGAGAACTGAGAGAACAAGCCCACATTTCCACCAATTTGTAGTGGAATAATTGTGTCACCAATGGAAGTAGTTTTTGATCATCTTAAAATCATCTTCAATCTAACAGAGTTATATGAACAACTACACACACACACACACACACACACACACACACACTTTAAGTTCTCCATTGTTTTTCNTACACACACACACACACACACACACACACACACACTTTAAGTTCTCCATTGTTTTTCAGAGGTAGAATAATACACGCCCAGTTATGATGTCATCATGGTTCTCACTTCAGTTCCCGCTGTTTAATGGTTCTAAATGGGAACCAACTGTTTTGGTTCCCAACAAATGTACTTTTGGTCAAAATGCTCCAAATGGTTTCAAATTGGGTTCACAAACCAGGACAGAATCTGTTCCGCTTTGGAAATACATGCGATCCTGCAAAATATGTTATTAGTCTGTTCACATGTTTGATGAGACTTATTGTGAGGTCATATTAAGATGTGCGTCGGTGTATCAGATCAGCTGTAGCAGATCTGTCCAATCAGAAACAGACTTCCAGTAAAGGGGCGTGTCTATCAGGTAAGCAACTTCCTGTCTCGCATTTCCTCAATCCTCGCTCGTCAGGCAGACATAAGAGCTTTGGGACTTCTTTAAAGATGGCGGACCAGGTTGGGTTCTGGGTAATGTGAGGATCGAGGAGCGAGGAAAGATTAGATAAGAGCTTCTGAACAATCAAATAAGAGATTTGGAATGCACCCATGATGTGTCATTGAAAGTGGATTTGATTGGAGCTGAACATCACGTTTGACACATTAACATAAAGTGAGGGAATCAGGGATTTTATTTTTAGAATAGAAAACACAAATGAAAACCCTTTAAAAAAATCAACTTGGCTGATCCTGACTTTAGTTTTCTACAGACCCGCATATTCCTTAGCAACAGCAGCATGCTTTATTATCAATTCCTCTTGAATGCAAAACATGCCTGGTAACACACAAGAAGGAGATTTATTCACCCATGTTAATGTTTCAGAGGGAAATAAAAGATGGGTGGAGAAACAAAAGGACAGACAGTCGCCCGTTCTGCCTTACAAGGAGGCAGACGTTTGACCTAATTAGTATGCAAACGTATGCACGGGCACAGGAGGTCGTTTGGTCTGTGGTTGTTGGTGATTTAAGGCGGGAGAGAAGTCTCCTCTCTTCTCCTCATCCTGCTGCCCTCCATTCATCCATCCGCCGTCCACAGCCTCACATCTCCCTGGCCTACATTTGCTCCCAGACATCTTTGTTTGTGGGACGGCTAGAGGACAAGTCCAGGCAGGAAGACCCAGCATCCATAAATTAAGATGCATGAAAGTACAGAAGCAGGACACAAAGCTTTGCTGCATTGTTTTTGTGACGTGGTCAGAGAACAACAGCTGTTTGGCCGAGTAAAGAGCTTTGTTTGTCATTTGTGTTCCTTGAATTGTCTTAGACAAAGATGCATTTCGTTTAGCTCTCAAATAATCCTGAGGCTTCTGAAGACAATGAGTCGCTGCCTCAGAAGGAGAAGGAGCTGAAAACCTCAGACATGATGATGTAAATCTGCAAACAAAAGGCAGAAAGAACGCAGGAAAGCAGAAATGGAATGAGCACATTGGCATTTGGTAAGAAGGGCACTGGAGACACCCACTGTTCCATCCAATCACATGTCCCAGACATGCTTTTTTCCTCTCCTTTGGCCTTTGGCACAAAGGCGTTGCTGCTAATTGTCTGTGATGGGTTTAGTCCTGGGAATAGCCGGAGGAGCAGAGGAGAACACAGTGAGGAAAGAAGGAGGAGGAAGAGGAGGAGGAGGAGCAGGAGGACAGAGACAAGATGAGATGAAGGGCAAATGGATGTGAGAAGGGAAGGAGGGGGAAAGAGGGAAGAAATAAAGCAAAATGGAAGTGACCGCTGGAGGAGGGCAAAAAGGACGAGGACGAAGTGATGAGGGAAGAAAGGGACAAAAACGAAGAGAAGCAGCACATCAGTCATTCCCAGAAAGTAAAACGCCAGAGATGACTATCTGAACCTCGACCCACACAAACATGTTTCATCAGAGGATGTCCAGGAAAAAGTTAAATCAGCTTCAGGAAGACTTTCAAACATTTGTCAGACGTGTTCAGCTCGTGTCTGTCTACACGAGGTCAAAGTGTTGCTGGATTGTGAAGACAAAAGGTGTGTTCAGAGGATCTTATTTCATCGTTCCTTGCTCCTCATGTGATCCAGCAACCAGGTCTGCCATCTTTAAGGCTCAAAGCTCTTATTGCTGCTCTGAGGATGGAGGAGCTTCATCAGACATGAGACATGAGTGAAGAAATACAAGACGCTCCTACAGGAAGTCTGTTACCTGACAGACACGCCCCTTTACCTGAAGTCTGTTTCTGATTGGACAGATCTGCTACAGCTGATCTGATACACCAACACGCATCTTAATATGACCTCATCATGACTTTCATCAAACATGTGAACAGAAAAATAGCAGCAACATCTCAGGTTAAAATGATTGATTATTGATGTTTAATTTTGTCTGATTGATCATCTGATTAAAACTGGGTGTGTGTTCAGTCTGAATGATAAGGAAACATAAAACAAGAAAATAACTCCTCTAATATCATCACAACCAGCAATAAAAATCTACTGACATGTTTAATAAAACATCCCGTTAGTTAAAGTTCACTAATGAATGAACTCACAAATTCTTTTTACTGAAAAAGAATTCCAGTAAAAACATCTGAGGGGATAAATCTTTTTTTTTACTGAATTCTGAGGCTGAGGGGGAAAAGGGAAAATTCCAGTTAAAGTCCAAGTTAAAATACTGTTAAAGGACCATACCACCAATTTTGCATGTCTGAGTTTGAGCCTAATATATTAAATTTTCATACATATAACTTTACTGACAATCATTTCCAAAGCAACTGGAACAAATTAAAAATGTTTTTCCTACCTTCCAGACCGCCATTGGTTTCAGTTCATTCTGGTACGCTATTAAAATCAACTCGTTGATACTTGAAATTTGAGCTGTTACGATATCAGATTTTCATTCCATGATTATCGTGGCCAAAAGATATTGTGATAACCGTATTATTGCAATATCTATAGAAAATTTGAAAAAAAAAGAAGAATGCTATCAGTCAAATTCATCTTTAACTTTGTTTATTGCTGAACTGATAAACATAAGATCCACATGGCCTAACATCTGCCCTCAATACATCAACTTAATAAAATCACTTGCAGGCAGCATAGGACAGAGAGTTTGTGTGAGACCACAGGCTGACAACGAACTACCCACTGTGATGTACTGTGATGTCTACTGACCATGTCCTTGTTCTTAAATTACATTTTTCCTCTTTCCATTTTTCACATTCTCTGTCTATGGTGAGTTTTTATGAAGGATTAGACTAGCATGTTTAGTTTATCAGATTTCAAGCTGGAGTGAAACACTGTCTGAATGTTTCCCATAGAACTGAAAAGTCTTTCTGATGCAACTATAACAACTATATCAACTACATCAACTATAACATCACTTGCAGGGAGCAGGGCACAGAGACTCTGTGAGACCACAGGCTGACAATGAACACGTTAGCTGAGCTGAATCCCTGACTCTCTCACTTCTTTGACGCTGTCTAGGGATGAGCCAAGTACTCGGATGAAACGAGTATCCATTATGGATAATGCACTTTTTATGAGTACGAGTAACACCCGAGTAATGTGTCACTACTCGTACTCATTGAAGGAAAAAAAATTAATTGGATAGTGTTTAATGCTGTGTCCATATGGTTCCGTGATTGCCCAGGCAGACACCTCCTCTTTACACAGAGCGCAGCAGCAGGTGTGTGTGTGGAACATGACTCACAGCCACTCTGTCCACACTAGCATAGTAACATCTGTTAGCTATAGTTTGCTATTCTCAGATTCAGCTCAACATTGTTCTCAGTCCACAGCTAAACACACACACATTCATTTACTGTGGACATTCACATGGAAGATACTGATACAGACATTTCTACTAGCTTCTACTAGCTTCTAGGCTAACTTGCCAGTTACTGTATATACTTGAGTGTATAACTGTGTATGTGTAAGCTGAGTTTTTATTACCAAATTTCACAAAGCAAAGTGGGGGTCGACTTATGCATGAGAAATTTCCAGGGTTGGAAATACTACCCATTACAACTACCCATAGAAAATAGTTTAATTATACCTTATAATGAGATATTTCTCCTGACTAAACATCTTATCCAGCACATTTTGCGGTGGCCAGTAAGCACTGTTGTGATTGGTCAGTTACGGTAATCAGCTGCTGAAATAAATCATATTTACCGGTACTGGTGTGTTTTCTGAAGGAACATGGCTGCACCATGATATTTGCGCATAGCGATGCGGTAAATCATGCGCTACGATTTATGAATCTGGGCCTTGGTGTCGTCATTCAGCCAAGGCAGAGGAGAAGATTTTGGTCTCTTATATCAAACTGGTGCTACCAAATCTGAAAGGTATACACAAATGCAGTTAAAAACATTTAAAAGCTAATCAGCAGAGTTGGTGTATACAGATGGACTAAAAGGGTTTGTTACTGAGGTAAAAGTTTGGCAAAACAGTCTGAGTTTAGAGGGCAAGAGTGAATCAAAGTAGGTGGCTTAGCGGGGAAGAGAGTAGGACCTGAAATAATACAGCCTTATGTTCTGACGGTGTAAAATCAACTAAGTTAATATCCACACTGAAGCCATGGGTGAGAACAAGGTCAAGAGTATGACCTTTAGAGTGGCTGGGTTCTCAACAAACACTCCTTATCACCATTTTTTATTAGTCTGGAGCTATGTATCTTAAAAGGCAATGCAGAAAGACTGAGCGCCAATGGAAGAAAGACAAGTTAACTTGTTAGCTCTTCTTAGAAACTTGATGTCTGCCTATCAGGTTGCTGTCAAAAATGCCAGATACCAATTTTTCTCTCATCTTATCTCCAAACAAGGCCACAATCCCAGAGTAGGGCTGGGCGATAAATCGATTTAATCGATTAATTTGAGTTTACATTTTGGCACGATGTGTAAAATGGCTGAATCGCAAAAATCTTTTTTTTTTTTTTTTTTTTTTTAACTAATATCTAACTATTTTTAATGGGGAAAATGTGGCAGCTGGTCACTCTCTATCCTGTTCCTGTTTTGTGCACATTAAACCTATACTTTCCGTGAGGGTCCGCTAGGCTCTGCCTCCAACAGACACGGACCCAGTTACCAACTTTACCAGTCAACTGTTGATCATGTTCATTGATGCCATGCCCACAAAGATTTCAGCAGGTCAGACATGTTAGCAAGGTGCTAACAAACATTTCCACTGAAGATGAGCTCATTCCTAAAAATGGTAATGTCACTTCATCATGTTAGTCATTTGGAAGTGTTCAGTTTTGTGCTTCACAGCGTGGAGCAAACAGGTCTGTAAAGTTTGTAGGAGCTTCAGCTACTAAAACTAACAGCAGCTGTGACAGAAACATGCAGCTGAGTGGCAACAATGCATGTCGCTACAAGATGCAGATGCTGCAGTTGCAAAGCGTCAGTGAAAAAGCAAATGATGTTGCTGCATCATGTTCCAGCATTATGGCGGCATCAAGCCAGAGAGAAGAGCCAGAGAAACCAGAAGACAGGCTGGTGTTCCTCACAGGAAACCTGGACATCGATGCAAAAACCTTTAATTTTAAAGTTTTTTTTTTTTTTTTTGAAAGCCCTGTAATTTTATTTAAAAGTTATTATTTTTTTTATTATTTTAATAAAGAAAAAACTTATTTGAATTATGTTTTTTTTTTTTTAGCTTAGAGAAAAACAAGAAAAATCGAGATTAAAATCGAGAATTGTCCATCAGTGTGAAAAAAATTGTGATTTTATCTTTAGGCTATATCACCCTATCCCAGAGCTCTCCTTAAAACAATTAATTCTGTGATCACTCCACTTAATCAATTCACTGAAGCTTCCTCAGAAAGATGTGAAGACTTCTTCAACTTTCATTAACAAAATTACAGACATTTGACAACACATTTCTGCAGATCCGAGGGAATGATAGAATCCTGTCCATCCTCTCAGTTAACACAGTTTGATGAAATCTCTCTGCCACCCTGTTGCATGTTTAAATTCTTCCACCTGCACCGCTGACTCATCCCCACTTGGTTTCTAAAAGAGGGATGTATTGCCAACAGTTGGTACAAATATTTTGGCCATTATTAACTGCTCTTTTTCTTCTGGCATTTTTCCTTCTAGTTTTAAGCATGCCAGAGTTTATCCTCTACTCAAGTTTTTGAGTAGAGGATAAACTTACTTCTGTGGGGTTCCTCAGGGGTCTATTCTGGGCCCCTTACTATTCACTATGTACATGCTTCCGCTGGGCCAAATCTGGGCCATTTCCATTGCTATGCAGATGACCCAACTCTATGTCCCACTAAAACCTGGTGTAAAAGACTTGTCCTCCATCATGTCTTGCTTGTCTGTGTTGGATGTCCAATAACTTTCTTCAGCTCAATAATTATATGATTGAGATCATCATAATTACTCCTCCTGGCCTCCACAATACCACTCCTTATTTCATGACTAGTATGGGCTCATTAACCACTAATATTAAAGAAGAAGCCTGAAATCTTGGGGTCATTTTTGATTCAGATCTCTTTTGATGGTCAAGTGACCAGGGTGGTGCAGTCAAGTTTCTTTCAACTAAGGCAGATCAACAAGATTAAGACTTTTCTGACTTTCAAAGACTTGGAAAAGGTTATCCACACTTTCATTTCCTCCAGNACAAGATTAAGACTTTTCTGACTTTCAAAGACTTGGAAAAGGTTATCCACACTTTCATTTCCTCCAGGCTCGATTATGTAATGCACTTTATTCTAGTATCAGTAAAAGAAACATTCACCAGCTACAGCTAATTCAGAACGCTGCTGCTCGGCTTTTAACACAGTCCAGGAGAAGTGACCACATCATCACCCTGTTCTTGCTGCCCTTCACTGGCTGCCTGTCAGTTTTAGGATTGATTTTAAAATCTTATTGCTTGTTTNTGCTGCCCTTCACTGGCTGCCTGTCAGTTTTAGGATTGATTTTAAAATCTTATTGCTTGTTTTTAAAACCATACATAATCAGGCATCTGCTTATATATGCGATCTTTTAACTTTTTACAAGCCTAATTGCTGTCTGAGATCACCTGGCAGGAATCTTTTCCAAATCTCACCTTGTCACCAAAGGTTACCCGGCTTTTGCTATTCACACCCCTAAATTATGGAATTCTCTGCCAGAGAACCTCAGACTTGCTCACTCAGTGTCTTCTTTTAAGACCTGCCTTAAGACTTATGTCTATTGTATGGCTTTCCCCTAAATGTGGCAACTGTTCTTATTTTCTTTTTATCTTAATTTATTATTATTATTTATTCTCCTCTCTTAACTTAATTGTTTTATGGTGTGGTTTTAAATTGCTCACCTTCATCAAGAACTTAATGGGGCTGTGGAAAACAACACTAGAGGCCAACTCAAAGACAATCACACAGGTGACCATCAAATGTGGCATATACTAAGGTGATGCACTGTCCCCACTGCTGTTCTGCATAGGCCTGAACTCCCTCAGCCAGCTCATCACAAAGAGTGGATATATGGATATAGGTTCAGAAGTGGAGTTATGACATCAAGCTGTATGCAGGATTCACTGATCCATCTCACCAGGATCTACAGCGATGACATCAGGATGCTGGATAAGTGCGGTCGAATGGTGGCAAATAGAGGAAAGGTGGTCAGGACTAAAGAAGTTGAATTACCAGAGAAGGATAACAGACATACAAGACAGTTACAAGTACCTGGGTATCCCACAGGCCAATGGGAACTATGAGGAGGCAACAAGAAAGTCAGCTGCAGCCAAATTCTTCCAGAGAGTAAGGCAAGTCCAGAGAAGCCAGCTCAATAAGATCCAAGCCATCAACACATACACCCTACCATCATCAGATACCAGCAGGAATAATAAGCTGGCCAAAGGAGGAGATAGAGGCCACAGATATCAGGACACGAAAACTCCTCACAATACACAGAGGGTTCCACCTGAAGTCCAGCAGCCTGAGACCATACAATTGGCGAAAAGAGGGGGGCAGAGGGCTAGTGAGTGTCAGAGCCACTATCCAGGATGAAACAAGGAGCATCCAAGAATACATGAGGAAGATGGCCCCCCAGGACAAACCGCTAAGTGAGTACCTCAGGCAGCAGAAGACAGAAAATGGTGAGGAGGAGGAAGAAGAAGAAGAAGAAGAAGAAGAAGAAGAAGAAGAAGAGACATCATGGAAAACTAAGCTCCTCCATGGGAAGGACCACCAACAGTACTAAAAGTGGCTGACATCACAAAATCCTACCAGTGGCTAGAAAAGGCTGTTCTGAAAGACAGCACAGAGGCTCTGATCATGGCAGCACAAGAGCAGGCCCTCAGCACCAGATCCATAGAGGCAGGGGTCTACCACAGCAGACAGGACCCATGGTGCAGGCTGTGCAAAGACGCCCCTGAGACAGTCCAGCACATAGTAGCAGGGTGTAAGATGCTAGCTGGGACAGCGTACACTGAGAGGCATAACCAGGTGGCTGGGATAGTATACAGGAACATCTGTGATGAATACAGACTGGAAGTCCATAAGTCCAAATGGGAGACACCACCAGCGATGATTGACAATGGCAGAGCTATGATCCTGTGGGACTTCAAGTTCCAGACCAACAAGTAGGTGCTGGCTAACCAGCCAGACAAGGTGGTTAACAAGGAGCAGAGCGAGCAGCAGTGATTGATGCAGCAATCCCAAGTAATGGAAACATCAGGAAGAAAGAGCGTGAGAAGCCAGAGAAACACCAAGAGCTGAAGGAAGAACTGGATGGAATATGGAAGATGAAGTCTACAATGGTCCCAGTGGTACTAAGAGCACTAGGAGCTGTGACCCCAACCTGGGAGAGTGGCTCCGGCAGATTCCAGGAACACCTGAGGTCTCTGTCCAGAAGAGTGCAGTCCTGGGACCAGCTAAGATACTGCAGAACCCTCAAACTCCCAGGCCTCTGGTAGAGGACCGCAGATGCAGGAAGACACACACACACATAAACACACACCACCACCACCACCACCACTACCAGGGTGAGAGGAAGATTTTATATATATATATCTATATATAGATATATAGATATATATACACTGTATATAAAATGCATGTGGGACGTATGGACGAGGAGACAAAGAAACAACTTAGATGCTACAAGTCACCAGTTGCAGAACTCTGATACAGGAGACGGGTTCAAGACCCAGTCAATGCCAACTCAACTAACCACCATAGCTGTGTGTGTGTGTGTGTGTGTGTGTGTGTGTGTGTCTGTGTGTGTGTGTGCCAGCTCTGTGTGAAAGAGCCTATTGGCTTATTGTGCCAACCTGTTAGCCATCTGCTTTGACACACTGCCACCCAGCTGGCTTTGTTCATAACCTTATTACCACACACACACACACACACACACACACACACACACACACACACACACACACACACACATCAACACATTAAGCGTGTGCCATTGGAGGTCTTTTGTCCCACATGCAGACGAGGTTTAGACTTTAGTTCGAGTTGTCTGTTGAAGAGACATTTCACCAAACAATAGGGTCACAGAATTTATCCTCACACACTTGGCCATACTGAGGGTGGGGAGAGCAGTGTGTGTGTGTGTATGTANGGGGGGGGGGGGGAGGCAGTGTAGAGTAAATTAAAGACTTGCGTAAGTTAAATATGTTTCCTCCAACATGTATTTTGGAGTCAGAAAGTGCCTTTCTTACAGTGAATTTGGGGTTTAATATGACTAAATTTGTCAGATTTGGAATCTAACTAGATTTGGAATCTAAACTAGCCAGCCACACCTCCTTCATGCTGATGCTGTGATTGGCCAGTTGTGTTGGGGTGCGAAAGTGCGAAAGTCTCTTTTTTTTTCACTTTTTTTCACGCACTGACACTTTTTTCACTCAAACTTTTTTTCACTCACTGTCTACACTCCACAGAGAATTGAAAGTGAAACTATGCATTATTATCCCCAGTTATGTTCCCATTTATAATGGAGTGGACAGAATTCCTCTTAATAGCTCCGCCCCTCTCCAAAAGTGAAAGTATGTGTTTTTTACACATTTGGTTAAAGAATAGAATTTGCAGTTTCACTAAGAAGAAAGACAAGTGTCAGGATTCTTCTGCTGGGGTTGACTATAAGTTTACTTCCACAATAAAGAGCTCTTTCAGTCTTTATGTGTTCTATGGCTTGGTGATTATCACGTCCATTTCTAGAGTTGGCCATCATGTCACATGATCAGAAAAGCAGCAAATTATAAGCAAAAAAAACAAAGAAAAATGGACACTAAAACAAGAAAATATGATCAGGATTTACTAATTATGCACTTTTAAAATTTTAGAATTTAAACTGGTAGCAGCTAATATCATATCTCCATAGACAATAAAAGTGCATTTGATCAACTTCAAATTTCATTCATTTCAGTGCAGGAAAACAAAATTTTACCTCAGAAATAGCACTAAGAAAATTAATGGGCTAATTTTATGTGATTAATGTGTTTAATAATTTTTTTTTTAGAAAAAAATAACCCTATTAATGCATCCATTTTGGTTTTTTTTCAATTCCTTAGGCTATGCTAATGTTTTCACTTTCCCACCACTTCCTGTTATATGATCACATATATATATATATATATATGCTTAGCTGCTAACGGTGTTAGCTTAGCCGCTATGCTAACTTCAGGTGAGTTCTTGTCTTGTGATGGATTTGGACTTCAAAGCGTATTTAAGTTTAGGGTTAGTCTAGCCTTTTAGTCTAGCCTCATAGAGGCTATTTAGCTGTGGAAGGAAAATCATAACCTGCCAAAAGATCAGATCTGATGACATCATCAGACATTTTATTTATGTTTTATAACGACTGAAGACAAGCAGCTAAAGCTAATCTGAGTTATTATCTACAAACTAAAATACTACAGGATTTAGTTATTTCTACATTTACTGAAGGGAAAAACTCTGCTCTTTCTACTTTTACACGTAACCATTTTTACTCATGTTGTTACAGTTTACAGTTATGTTTACTTCTAAAATCACCAATTAAACATTGTTCACTGTAAATTGTTTTATCATCTTGAATATTGCTATCGTAAAAAATACCTTCAGATGTCATGATCAGCCCTACTATGAAGTTAAATTCTCTTGCCACAGTTTGTTTACTACATGGAGCGAATGTTGACGACCATCGCGCTGCTTATATTATTATAAGCAGAAATGTGAACAGTGGCATGTTTCTTCCTGAATCACATTATACATTCAGTACAAATGGAACATCAAGTGACATCTTAAATAAAATGCCAGGTCAGAGAGTGATATTTACTATGAACATGTTCTGCTGAGATCTGCAATAAAGGCTTTTATTCATTTAGTTGGTTATTTTTTCATAAAAACTAGTTTTAGATTGATGTTTTCTTCAGCTCTGAGCAGAAGAGGCCAGAGAGATGATGAAGCTGTGGAGCTGCTCACTCTCATTCAGCTCAACACCTCGCCGTTTCCTGTTTGCTGTTTGAGATGTTTTATCTGCCAAATAGTTTACGTGACAAAAACAGCCAACTTCCTGTTTTACTTCACCGCTCAAACTCAGATGGAGCTGTGCGAGCAGAAAACTCAGGAACAAACACAAGATAACAATGAGATAAAGAGTGATAGGGAGATGCTTCCAGGAGAAAACATGGACGACGGGAAGAGGAGGAGGAAGAGGAGGAGGAGGAGGAGGAGGAGGAGGAGGACATAACAAATAGAAAGATAGAATGAGAGAGAGAGAGAGAGAGAGACAGAGTGGAGCCTCGGGTGTACTAGTCACCCTGAATTATAAATGGTCTCTCACTTTTCAAGCCAAAACACACAACCATAATATAATACCCATGATGCATTTCTACTGGCAGCCACTCAACTCTCCCCTGGGTTAATCCTGTACACTTATCAGTCCCTTTCTTCTTCTTCTTCTTCTATCACTCTCTCTCTGATAGCTCTGTCTAAATGCTCTTTGTGAGCTGCATGACATTGTAGAATTACTTGTAGAAAATCCTCATATGTACAGTTAGATACACCATTAACAATAAAAGAAAGAAAAAAGGGAGAAAAGAAAGAAAAATAAATAAATAAAAATAAACTTCCATCATTTTTTTTTAATACATCTAATCTTATACATGCATTCCACATGTTCATGTATGTATGTCTCTATGTCTCTGTGTCTCTGATTGTGTCTATTTAGTCTCTACAATCCTAATATGGAGTTACATACTCAGTAATGGAAAAACTCCTGCACATCAGCCAGTCTCTCTCTCTCTCTCTCTCTCTCTCTCTCTCTCTCTCTCCCACACACACACACACACACACACACACACACACACACACACGCTTGTCTCTCGTTCATCTTGGGGTAAGAAAGGAAAATCAGATGGGTGCTGCGATCTACTGCCAACGAGCTTATGTCCGCTCAGAAATATTCATCTGTTTCCCATTTCAAAACCGTGGAAAAATTTCTCCTCATGCTGCTCACTTATGTACTAATGTGTTTCCATCACGGCTTCAAGCTCTGCAAGCGCACACACACACACACACACACACAGGCTAATTCACTAGAAACTGAGCTGAGTTTCTGGCTGCTTTGTCTTTCTGCTTGCTGGAAAAGAATTTGTCTGAATAACGAGGATCGTGATATGACTTGTTCTATGATTTCACTCTTTCATGTGTTCAATATGTCAAATGTGTTTGATCTGACTTCCTGTGTCATCAAATATTATTTGCATAACCATGTAAAGGTGCGTTAGCTTGTGCATCACAACAATAAGTCTGAATGGCTCTGAGTGCTTAAAGCTGCAGCTTTTATGGCAGCATCTGCACACGTGTGCACATACATACGCCATGTGTGTTGTTCCAGGAGTCCAATTTTACATTTGTGCTCCTCCAGACTCATAACACACTTCCTGTTTCATCTCCCTGTCTATGAACACAGCAACCACACCAAAAAAAGAACAACCACACCAAAAAAAAACAATCACGCCTCAACAATCATGCCTGAACAATCATGTCTAAACAATCACGCCTAAACAATCACACCTTAACGATCATGCCTTAATGATCATGTTAACAATCATGCCTTCGCAATCATGCCTAAACAATGTGATGCTAACAGTTTGTGCTACTGTAGTGCACGACTCTGTTCGGTGGCATTCCTAACGCACAGCGCGACAAGTTTGCATAATGTATTCCCTCAGCTGAGAATCTGTAGCTCTCATAGAGAACATCATCAGGAAAAGCCAATGGATCTGTTCTCTAAACTTTCTCTCTGAAGTGAACGTTGCACAATTCCAACACCCAAATCAATGGGATCTGGAAAGAATGGTGACGCCATTTCTAAAAGAGTTGATTAGTATAAGGGTGGAGCTTTTTAGTCAATTTCAAGCCAAAACTCTGAACATAACCTGATCCTGACCAGGTTATGTCTGCAGCATGAGTTGCCATGGTGATCCAGCCAGGTTAAAAGAGAGCCACCTTCATGGTACTGAAAACCCTGGCTTTAGGCTCAACATACCCACTAACCTCACTTCGTGGTACAGCCCTCTGTTTGGTTCTAAACAAACTCTGGATGGTTCGTTTGTGGTCTCAACATGATCCACACAACCTCAGAACCAACTCCAGATCAATCTATTGATGCACTGATCTATTGATGTATTGATTGATTAAATGTGTGTTTCATGTTAAGTAAACTCCACCTTTGATCATCAAATCAAACGGATGCTGTTAAAGATGCTAACACACCAATCTTAGCTAACACATGCTTAGATGAACACGTGTTCAGGTTAGCGTGTGTATGTTGTCAGCATGTTGCTCCATTCTCCTGTTCAGCGTGTGAAGGCAGCACGTCTTCTTCACATCATGTGAAGCAGCATGTGGTTTTCCACACGTTGTCTCTAAGTCAGATTCAGCTTCTGCTGTCATAGTTTTCTTCTTCATGGATCAAATGATGCTATGACTAGGAAAGGATCCACATTCATCTTTGTTACTCTGATTTACTTTGACACCATAGAAACTACTTCCTGTTTTCATTTTCTTTCTCTGCCCCCCGACATTTCTGACCAATGAGCAGAGAGATTGTTGTCACATGACTTTAGCTGATATATTTTGGTTTGATTGGATGTTTTCATGTGTGAAACTGAATCAAACCAAGCAGTAAATGCAGCGTTGGAACAATTTAGTCTGATTCGGACCAGAACAAACGATCTAGAGATCCAAAAATGACCTTAAATTTCATTGTTTTCACTCCACTGCTTCGTGTTATGAGTCATTTTGAGTACCAATAAAGTAAATATACTGAATCTTTCAGACTCATGGTGCCAATTGTCAGAATATTTTGCTTGTTTTCCTTATGTGGAAATAGAGAATTCCATATAAAACATGGATGAAAAATGATCTCAGATCACATTAACATTGCGGCTGCTTTTGTTTTCCTCTTGGCCTGGTTCTCGTTGTTTCTGAGGATAGTTGAGGTTTCATGGTTGAAGTGTGTTTGTGAACAAGGACGTCTTTCACTCGTCCTCGAGACACGCAGACTCTGACTTCCTGAGATTTTGAGGCAGAAATTGATGTCATGTGTTTCTGATACCAGAGGAATTCATCTTCATCCTCAGGGATTCTCCTCCACGCTGTCACACTTTTCTCTCTCTCCTCTGATTCTGTTAAATGTTGCTGTTTCATCTCTGGCACGCTGGCTTTCATTAAAAGAATTAAACTGTCTTTCATGCATTTTTTCAGTCTGTTGGTGTGCTGTTTCATTTTAATCTGGGTTACTCAAAAAGGTATTGTTATAGTTAAAGGACCATACAGGTAGTTTTACATGTTTGAGCCCAATAAATACTACTCACATGCACGTTACATTAGTAACTGCATTTCCATCCAGCTTATTTGCATATTTAATGCGTATTTCTAATTATTCGATTAAAGGAAATGCGAATTGATGCGCATTTCCATTAACTACGTTATGCGAATTATCTTGGAGGATGATTTAATTCTACATAAACTAATGTCCACAGCAAAACACACAGCATGGAGAGTTAAAATGAAACCCTTGTTGTGGGAAGAATACTTATATCAGTGTATAACTGCTCATAAGCAGTTATACACGCCTTATTAAATGCAGCCAACAGACGCCTGAGAGCACGTTTCCATGGTGATCTATAAACTCGCCACGTGCGCTGAGTACCGTGTGGTGGGTGAAACTTTCAGTGTGGGTAAAGCAATCATTTACATGGCGTGTCCAGGTATTTGTGAAAAACTAATTCGTTTTTTGGATATAAACGAGTAACGGACCCATTGTTCTGCAGGCGCTTGTTGATGACCACCTGCTCTTCTGAGGTGGTGTGTGTGTGTGTGTGTGTGTGTGTGTGTGTGTGTGTACGCTCACCAGGCAGCACATGTCGTGTCCTCATCAAATACAAATAAACTGTTTCCATTCACTTTATTTGCATTTTGTCTTATGCGAATCATCAGTTACTCCACCTCTGCCAAGCGCATCAATTTTTAATGTGAATTTTGGAGTTAATGCGAATTTCCTGCGTTTACATCCAGGCTTTCTTATGTGCATATTCAAAATTTGCATAAAAATAGGTGGACAGAAACGCACCTAATGACAACCATTTTCCAAGACATAAAATCACATGGTACCCGAGCTACATCTTCTAATCTTTCTAAATGAAATGATCAGGTGATCCACCCACTTTAACATTCAATATTTCACCTGCTAATGTGCATGACTGTGAAAGACACGGTTGTTTTAATTCCTCAGTAAAAGCCATCCTCTCCTTACGTTTTCCTCTGTGTAGCTTCCTGTTGAATCCACATTAAAATGCTAAAATTATGTTATTTAGACAAAAAAATTTAACAGACATGTTCTCTGTGATGGATTATTTATCTCAGAACACATTTCAAGTCTCTACAAGTTTATTTTTATACGTATTGGAGTGAACTAAAACCAGTGACAGCCTGGAAGGTAGGAAAAACAATTCTAATATCAAATGCTCCAGTATTTTGGAAATGGTTGACAGTAAAGTAACGTGTATGCGGGTTGTATTTATTGGGCTCGATCATACAAAATCACTGGTATGTTCCTTTAACTAACATATTTCAGTATGATTTTCACTCATTTTCTACTCTTCAGTTATGCATTTGGGCCTCTTTAATCTACCAGTACTAAAGTAAAAAAACTAAAGTACCTAAAGTATCTAAAGTACCACTTCCATATGCCCACTCATCTGCATCCTGTCCTTGTCTTCGCCATGTCAGCATCTCATTAAGCTCCTTCATGATGACTCTGCACCAGCTGCTAAGCTCAGCGTTCAGCTAAGCTCAGCTACCCAGCAGGACATGTCCGAGCCGTCTTCATCTCCGAGACTTTATCTGCAGGGACGCGCTCGTGGAGTTTGTCCTCTTGTGAAGATGCTCATTAGAGATCGTTTGGCCGATAGATGTTTCAGATCTTGAGCAGGCAGCTGTTGCAGATAGTGTCCAACGTGTCCTTCTTCACCGCTCTCCAACATCCAGATCACGTAATTAGACGTATACATGGACATATTCATCAGATTCTGTGTTTCTCTGCACATACAAGATGTGTTGTGTAATCATGAGGAGAGTCACCAGGCGAGGAAACACCTGTGGAGATGTCTTAATCTGGTTATAACCGTCTGTATCTGAATAAATGAATTTACAATCACATAATCTAGTCTGTTACTCAGAGTAAAAGTACTCAGATTTATGCTGATTTCAGTCTAATTATGATGTTTACATGATGTTTGAAAAATTCTATTTATTGCCTGAATCTGAGTATCGTATATATGCGAGTATAAGCCGATCTCTTGTATAAGCCGACCCTCCGATTTTGACCTGCAAATTCAGATATTTAAAGAAACCTGTATATAAGCCGACCCCCTGATGTTCCATCAATTTATTTGTTTATCAAATTACCTGTTTTTCTGGGTATTGTCATAGTATTCCTGTGAGTTTCTGAAAATAATCCGTGTACCCATACCAGTAAACAGCTGATTACCATAACTGACATTAGCTGACATGAACTTTTCCTGACTCCTCTTCCTCGTCTGAATCACCAAACAGTTCATTCCAGTCCTGCTCTGTGTAACGTGTCTTAAACCAGCCTCATATGATGCTCTGTTCCTCTTCTGAGTCCGTGTCGTTTCCATCATGTGTTGTACCTGATCTCAAGCTTGTTGTTAATAAAACACAAAACATGTTGAACGAGACTAACAAACAACGTACCGTACCTGTATATGAAACAGCACTTTTATAAAGTCGTCTCTGATTGGCCCATTCTTTTGTCTTTGACCAATCACAACAGAGCTTACTGGCCACCATAAAATGTGCTGGATAAGATGTTTAGTCAGGAAATATCTCATTCTAAGGTATGATT
>VXCM01006786.1:32662-45033 GCA_014773175.1 Lucifuga dentata | reverse complement strand
ACCCTTCTCATTAGTGCCAGTAAGTTACCTGTTCCTTGGTCATCTGGGATTCATAAATCCTAATTTGAGTGTTTTGAATTTGTGTTAGAAAGATCTGCTGTGTAAGCGTTTTCAAAAGGTAACATCTGTCACTATTAACACTTAAAAGTCAAAACCACAGTTATAAATATATGCACTTGGACTTATGGCACTTAATGTATTACACTTTTGAATANGTCACTATTAACACTTAAAAGTCAAAACCACAGTTATAAATATATGCACTTGGACTTATGGCACTTAATGTATTACACTTTTGAATAAGATACCTGTTGGTGTTATATACCTGTAGATGTGACACAAAAGATTACTTTCTGAATGATCTTATGTGAAACACCAGAGCAAGTTTCATATGTTCTGAACTTAAATGTTAACAGACAACATTTCATTATCCATAATAAGTCATGTTTAAAATGAACCTGAGGTAAAGATATTCATCAGCTTCATGGAAGTTTTAGGTATTCCAGACAGCTTGTTCTTTATGGTATATGACTCTCCAGATGTGAAAGAAAGGCAGAATGATTTTGTTGAGATTTTGTTGACCTGTTCATGCCTGAGTGGCTTACATTTGGTTACACTGCCATCTGAAGAAATGACAGTTGTTGTGTCATTTAAAATAAAATTGTTATAAAACAGTGCATTTGTATGTAACTTTTATGGTTCAAAAAAAATGTCAGGAGGGACCGTTCGTCCTTGGGCATTTTCACATTATCAAATCTGGCCCTCTTTGAAAAAAGTTTGAACACCCCTGGTGTAAAGGAACCACATGACCTGATAAACAAAAGATCCACAAATCTAACAAATAACCAGGAGAGAGAAAATCCTGTCAAGTCCAACGCCATGATAGCTTAGCTTTAACAACACAACTAAGACCTTCATGGAACATTTCCTGTTTCAGGGCTAGCAAGCTAACTGCTACTTCCTGTCTCTACCGTGGTGAAATCTGCAGGATGATGGTGGTGAACAGGTTGGTGGTGTCGCCCCCTTTAGCGGTTCCTGTTGATCAGCATTTCCTGCAGATTGGGGCGTCTACCAACTTCCTGTCTTTGTTTCTGAATCCTAAAAACTCCACACTGACAGCTAACTTTTTCCAGGTTACGGTAGAGCGTCTCACTCTGTCTGCTACTCCATCATGATTTAGTGCAGCAGTAGTAGCTACACACTGTGGTAGTAGCTAGCTAGCTAGCTAGTTACTGCATCACATCACGTGCGTGTGTGGGGGGTGTGGGGAGACAAAGCAAGAACGGAAAGAAATGGAAATGATTTAAGAGACTGGATTATTTACACAATATTATCATATGTGTATTATTAACACGATATCAATATTTCATTTTTTAAATGTTACAGTTATTGTCAATAACGATATATCGCAACACCCCTAAAGTGAAGACACAGGAAAATCCACACAGAAACTGGAAAACGAGCCGAAGAACAAGAACAGGACTGAATCTGGACAGGAAAAAAAAGAAAAAAAACTAGAAAACTCATCAAGAAACAGGAAAATGACTGGATGGCGAGACGCTTGGAAACTACACATAAGAACACAAGAAACAAGTCGATCTGGCAGAGAACAAAGGGAACATGTATAGACATGGAGTGATTAAAACAGGGAGCAGGCTGAAGAGGTCATGTGACTGAGAAGTGGTGGGAAATTCTAGGAACAGGAAGCAGGTGGAGAGAACAGCAGCAGGGAGACAGAATGAGATAAACAGTGGTGACACCTAGTGGACAGAGGCTGAAGTGCAGATGTGTGACATTCTCCTCTCAAAGCGCCAAAACGAAATATTCCAGAAAATTCTGTCTGCATGTGTTAAAAATTATTACAAATTCCACATTATATCATGAATAGGCCACCAGAACAATATAAAGTATGCTTATGTACTTTGTGTAATATTACATGTTTATTAATTCCTAAAAAAATTATTTGTTAGATGGTATATTTATTAATTTATTAAGCCAATTATGGATGAATATAGTGTAAATGTATGGAGTGAAAATTATGATGTTAAATGTAGATTTTGCTCAGCCTAAAGTGATCTACACTAACCAAAACCTTAAATATCATCTCCTGTAAATCTATTTAATAAAAGTATTGGTAAATAATAGGGAGATATTAAAGAAGATTTCATGGAGTGTTGCTGAAATTAAAACCCAAATGATGTATTGAATATATTCACTTACTGGTAAAGATCATTAAATGTTCCCACAGTTTGTTGATCCTCTTTGGCAGCGTGAAAACTGCGACTCCATTTCCGATCTTTGCAGCACTTTCCTCTTGGTTTACCGGCTCAAGCAGGAAGGCTTCAAACAGGAAAGGAGGGAAATGGACCTGTGGAAAGTTTAAAGTCAGCAGCACCAAGAACCTTTCTGAATTACTCAGCCTGGAAACGTAGAAACCTCCAAATACAGTTATCACAAGCAAGTTTGGTGTGGCACATTGACATAAGCACAGAGGAAATCTCAGGATTCACAAGATAAAAAGGATAAACAGTTAAAGACATTATTATAGTGTATAACTTACATACTTTTCCATTTCTTGATTGGCTTCATGAATAGCAGATTATGATATTAAGATGAGATCATATAAATATAGTAAATGTCATATTCTTTTTGAAGTGGAGTAAAGGCCACAACAATAAGAATAATTTTAAAACTGTGTTTGAGAACAAAAGTTTTTTATGCCTCTCATTAGAAGGAACACACAGGAAAAATTCTGGAAATGATTTAGAACATTTCATTTAAAATGTAAAGCTGCATTTCATTTGATCTATTTCATTCATTTCGTGGTATTTATTTATGAGGAGTCATGTTGAAAGTGGTGTCTACAGGCTTGATGCCACTTTAAATTTTAATAGGAAGCAGGTTCAGGGAATTGTGTGCGTTTATAATAGTGTCCTGCAACAAAAGTGGCCATTAACTCAATGGTTCCACTTTAAACTTGTGAGATATTTAATGGGCTGTAAATCATGCTGGTGCTAAAATGAACATGAAGAGAGACAGAAATAAATAAGTAATATTAAAATACCACTGAGCCAAAAGATGTATTTGTATACTGAATCCAAACATACCAGTTTTATGAGCAACGCTTTTCAATTTCAGTTTTTAGGGCACATCAAAAATTACAAATTCGGCTATTTGTGCACCTCTGCAAGCAAGTTTTGGGTTAAAATAACTCCAAAACGCTGCAGTAAAAATTGTGCATAATGTGTTTTCTCATACTTCTAAGTCGTTCTGAATCCAAACATATAAGTTTTCTCAACTATTTATTGAAATTTGAGGGTCTTTTTTGGCAACATCAAAAATGAGAATGGGGCTATTTATGTCTGTTGAAAATGGAAATATTGCATGTCATTTCCGAAAGTTATTGTAATCTTACAACCCATAAGTGAAATTAATCTGTAATATCATTTTCCACCCCCAAGCTGTGATTGGACCATGTTTTCTTTTTATTGTGGAACGCAGCTGCTTCAGAAAAAGAAATGAGAGGGTTTTGCGTTTAATTTTGGCACGTCTATGCTGCTCCCTGCTGGACAACAGAAAAACCCCTGATCTTTTCTTTTCATCATACTGTGATTTGATTGTAGTGTGGCATGAAAAATTCATGTCACAATGAAAAACAATTAATTCAGTCATTCAAACAAACAACCCATAAATAAATAAAAAAGAATTTGCACTATATCATGTTTTTCATTTAATCGTGACACAGTAAATGCATGTATGGAAATGAAGTACAAATGAAAGCATGTTATTTCACAAATGTGTATTATATTTCACACTATTTTTTTTTTTTTAAATTGTGTCCCGTATAATCCTCCATATTATTCACACACGGTCGCTTCCAAAAGCCTTTGGCTGTTTCAAAGCGGTTACCGTAAAGTAGAGAATAAGGGCGCATTCAAATGGAAGACCGCAGTTTTTTCATTAGAGACGTTTTTCTGTATTGTACTATCTGTATTGTATTGTATTGCTGTATTGGTGACATGCCAAAGTAACATGATGTACACTTTGAACGGAGCATGTTGACAGTGAAGCGGCGCGACGTATTAAGACACACAAAGTTCATGTTGTTGTTAGCTTCTAAGCTAAATTTACCTTCAGGTATTCGTCTGTACAAAGTACGTCCACTTTCCCAGGCGTCGCCCCTTTTAAAGGCACATTTATGTAAACCGTCGATTCTGTCTGCGTCCATGAATAATCTTTAACTATCACAGGCATCTCCACTGAGCTCCAACAATCTCACCGCTATTTGTTTAACAGCAAATAACTGCGCAAACTCTTTGAACAAAATTAGACTTTTACTACAAACAACGCAGCGCTGCGGGCTTCCTGCTGCGCGGCGTCCCGTTGCCATGGTGTCGAGAGAACAGCATGCTGCCTTCAGAGCTGTCGGAAAATTTAGCACTGCCATGTAAATTGGCGTTTTCTTTATCTATCGGGCATAATTCATAGTGATCAAAACTAAATGTACGCATAAATAAATACAGTGCATTTACTTTATACAAAAATAACAATAAAATAAGGATACAAAAACAAAATGAATACAGAAGAAAAACTCAAATTGCACAAAACTGGAAAATCTAGGCTTATATTAAATGGAAACCAACACAGTCAACTCCAGTACATCGTCAAATATAATTCCGTGCTCAGAAGTCTGATTAGTGATAAGCCATTTCTTTATTTCCTTAGCAAATGAATGGAAAGTGATGAGCTTGTAATAAATACTGTCATTGTACTTACAGTATCAGTCAGAAGTAAGTACATCCCTGTCTTTTAGTAAGAAAATCATTGTTTTTACTTTCTGTAGGCGATGTCTAGTTTGGATAGCCATTTGGATATGTTGAGCCTTTATTGTAGCACATTTAACAACTGAAATTGGGAAAATACTTCAAACAGAATTTGTATTAACTAATCTTCTACATAACATAGTTTCNCAACTGAAATTGGGAAAATACTTCAAACAGAATTTGTATTAACTAATCTTCTACATAACATAGTTTCTCAAGTAAATATACCCCTAGTCAAAATAACAGGAACAAATAACAAAGAAAATCTTTGCTAATCATGATGTTAATGTAGGTCATTATGGATGTAAGGAACAAGCCCAAATTAGAAAGGGCGTTAGTGTAGATTGCATCACAGGGTAGTGTATGCTGGCCTGCGGTCAGTCAAATTAGTGGGGTTAGTGTTCAACAATGCAGTTCTATGTGCACTGGATTTTAATGTATGTTGTCCTGAAATAAGATAATTCTGGAGTCTTTGATTATTTGGTTTTGGGCATGTGGCAATGCTGGGCAGCATTTCACAAACTGTTCCCACAACAAGAGGCCGCCAGAAATCATCAAGCTGACCGCTGAGGCTCAGATCTGGAGGTCTGATGATAGTTGTCGCAGCCTGATCCCTCATATCCTGCTCTAACAACACATCTCCTATCAAACGCAAACACGGAATGTAATACCCGTGGCTGATAAAGGTAACAGTTACCTCACGTTCTCTTTATGCAAACCATTTTTAGTCTTTTTTTTTTNTTTTTTTTTTTTTTTTTTTTTTTCTAAAAATGTGTCCTTCCTCATATTCCCAATCTCCTCAGTCCTGGTTGAGGTCTCCATGAACATGGTGTTGAAGAAGTAAGAAAACAGCAGCTTAAAGGATAAGACAACATGTTATGATGTCTGTACTGATTATATCCTCACCACCCAAATGTGAGTATGAGTATGCTAAGAATGAGGACTGTGATTGTTATTTGTCCTTCATTTCATACACGCATCAGTTTGGATGAGATGGGACCGTTCTGCTAAATTTTGTGCATTTCATGGTGCAATGAAGACAAAATAAAACATTTGATGTATCCAGGGCCTGGAGCTTATCAGGGCTGAAGAGTATGAAATGCATCTGTGCTGGTTGCTGTTACTTGGGGACACAGGGTGAAAAGGAAGGTTTTCTAATCTGATAGAGATAACAGGCTCATTGCTCTTGATTATAGTTATAATTGTATAGTTGCAATCGAGAATCCTCTGTCCCATCTATCAGATGAGAGTGAGATAAATGGGGAGATATGAACTCATTCTGACCTTTGTTATGCTGTAATTGTCTGAAGGTTTGGTTGGTTCACAGTCACATCTTAATCTGACGTTACTGGAAAGGAAATAGAGTTCCTGCTTTTTTTCCAACAGTAAATTTACATGTCTACAAATAGATGAGAATGAGGTTCTTCTGCTTTTATTTCTTGAAATGATCATTCTGTTTTTCCTTCACCAAGGAGGTTCTGTTTTCATGTATTCTTTGTCTGCTAGCAGAATTACTCAAAAAGTTCCTGAACGATATTGATAAAGCCTGGTGGAGGATGGGCCAGATAAAACCCATTACATTTTGTGCTAATCCAGATCCATGGGTGGATCTAGGAATTTTTTTAAATGACTCTTTAACACTGTCTGGGAGAAAAAAGAAAAATGAAGCATATTATCCCAGACTATCAGGAGCAATCTAGGTGCAATTTTGGAATTAATTCCTTAACAGAGGGAGATTTTTCTTCAAAAGTAATACATCACTAACAATGAAAAGAGTTAGAGATATTCATGTCATGATATACTTGATCCAGATTTGCCTCATTTGTTTGTCCGATCTTTTATAAGAAACAATTGCTTAAAAAAATCTATCTGGATCCATACCAAAGAAATGATTTAAAAAATTTTTGGATCTGGATCAGCACCAAAATGTAATTCTTCTTCTCCTGAGTTTAAAGCTCTGCTGGTCCTGATCCCAGAGTTTCAGCTTCTCCTCGTCCTTATATTAGGATGGAAATGTTTCACCACAGACATGAAGGGATCAATTAAAAAAACTTATGATTAGAACAAGACAAATTTAGTCGTGGCTGGATGGGCCTTGGTGGAGGTCTAAGTTGTTACTGGTAAATCTGAGCAGCAGTGACTACAGAGAGAGAAGTACTTCTCAACATTACATAAATGTCTTTATGAGATATTACGTCTGTCAAAGGTTAAACCTGTAGTTGAAAATACACTGAGTCCTGGTGAAAAGAACCGACTGGAGAAGCAAGTTTTTCTGAGTATACTGCTGCCTCTCCTTGTTTTTTGTAATACACACTGTGTTAAAGAAAAGCAACAAGCCACAGCTACATGCTGTTCATGGATGTGTAACCTCTGGCTATTTTCAGGCGTTGGGCCTTGTTTTCATGAAACATGACCCAAAGCAAAGTGTGTCATGCAGAGTGTATGGAGTGTGTGGTGACACACTCCTGGTGCTTTCATGGATGGTGATGCACAAAGATACTGGGCTGATTTAGAAGGAACTGTTTATCATACAATATGAGTGTGTTGGGGTTTTTGGTTCGGGGCTGGTAACCATTATAGCCAATCACAGCAGCTCCTCAGGCCAGAGTTGGAACTAAAATAAACATTTATGCATTTATATGGTGGATTAACTAGCAAAATCCCCATAATGATCCTATTTGCCATCAGAAATCTTTTTGTCCTTTTGGAAAATAAGTGTTTTTGCTCACACTGTGAAATTTAATCAGCTTCATTTTGCTCATCACAGCCCCGGGTTTGACCGACACTTCAGGAGCTATTTTTACCTGCAGCCGCTGGACAGAAGGAGGCGATGCAGGAAACTGTTGCCCTGGTAACCTGCTGTTTTTGAAGAGGACACAGGATTGGTGCAGAGGCTTTCCTGAGGGATGTTTCAGTTGTCTTATGAGTTTTCATGAAACTGAGTGACGTGTGTCTAGCATGTGCTAATGTCTCCAAGCCAGGGCCGTACAGGGTCCCCGAGCCACCAGGGGGCCCCCACGCAGCGTTCTGTGGTTTTCTTTTTGTTTTCTTTTGAGGGGGTGAGTGCTATGACAGGAAAGAAGGCGTGGCTGTGCTCCCCATGAATTCAAGGCAGTTTAGGCCGTCACAGAGCGCCCCCTGTGGTTTGCTGCCAGGGCAGCTATCTTTGGCTTGCTGCTAAATATTGAACGTTGACTCAATCAGATTGTTGATGTGGAAAGACGAGGCGTTTGTATCCCTCCGAATCCGAAAAAAGAAAGACCAAAAAGCCAAAGAGGAAGAAACTGACCCAGAATATTGGTAAGAAATTATCTTCATTAATTTAACCTCTTTTCCTTAAAAAGGTCATTTATTTTTTAGTGTTGCTGTTAGCTGAAAATGGAAAAAAGTTTTGTCGTTAGGTAATTAGCTACTTTAGCACAGAGCTGCCACTGTGACAAAAAAACCTTTATCCTTATAAGGAGAAAATTAAATCATAATAACCAGATTTTTTTTTTTCTCTTTTTAACATGAAATATGTTATGATGAGAAATGTTTCTCACTACAAGGCCATACAGAGTTATCTCGTTATAACGAGATACATTAACTTGTTTTAACTAGATATGTTTGTCATTACAACAAGATATGACATAATGTTGTTAAAACAAAAAATGTTTTAACGAAGCGTTTCTCCTTACATTATAACATGATAATTGGGTCTGTAGAGGAAAAAAAGCACCAACCTGCTTTGCAGGAAGGCGGCACTTGGCCCAGCAGCATTAGCATGGCTCATCTCCTTATAATGGACGTGTGGGCCCCAGATGTTGCACAGGGCCCCAAGATGTTCAGAAACGGCCCTGCTCTGAGCCTTATGGTCGTTTTCATGGTAGAAATGGAAAAATCGTACAATAACCAGCCAGTCTGATGAGTATGAGCACACACACATACTGAGTTATCCATCAGAGAGAAGGACTTCATGCATGCAGGCTGCTGTACGTGAGAGATGCTGACAAGAATCAGACCCTTAAACACTTCCTCTGCATTTGACATATCATGGTGAGAACAGAAAAACTCCACATAGCATCAGGATGGACTTTGATTTATTACCTTGACTAAGGTGGTTCTGTTTTTGCCTGTATCTAAAAAATTTTGAAATGATTTTAATGAAACTTGGTGGAAGAGAAAAAGCCATTAAATTGTGGTGCTGATCCAGGCACATGGATGGATTCAGGAATTTTTTAAATGATTCATTAACATTGGCAGAAAAAAAACCCCAGCATATTTATCCCAGGGGAATTTGGTCCCAATATGGATAAATTTTAAATAAATTTATCCTGGATAAATTAGACAAACATGAACCAAAAGTTTGGTGTTATGGGTTTGTGTCATTTCTATCAATTTGTAATTCATTTACAGTATATCTGATTTGATAGTAATGGACGTGGTGGCTCAGTGGTTAGCGCTGTCAACTTACAGTGAGAAAGCCTGTTTGGACTCGGCGTAGTGGGTTTCCTCCCACAGTCCACAGAAACACAGCTTAGTTTGTGCTATCTGATGTAATCGTGGCTGTGGATGAAAGCACTGCTACAGTAGAAAATATAGAAAGCATATTCCATTTTTTCACTGCTGTACTTCCACTCTTTTCTAAGTGGGACTGAAAACCATAAATGCTCAACAACATAAAGGAAGTATGGCACTGGATTAAAAACTGATCATCTCCATTTCCTCTAAATGTCTGAAAGTCATGGAGTTCTCTTCTGTAGCAGCAAATGAATATGACTCTCACAAAGTCAAGGAGAAGGTCTGACGTAATATATCAAACCCTCAGTGACTAATAAGGCTTTAACGTCTGTGGAATCAATGAACCGTTTGTGTTGTTCCTTTGGTGTCATAATCAAAGTCAAACAGACTTTTATCTGGGATTAAAGAGATAAAAAGAAGTCCTGAGATAGTAACACAATAGCCAAGGTGATATTTTATGGACAGTAAGTTGTAAACCTCTCTGTTGTAAAACTTGTTTAACTCAGAAATCATATCCAGTTTCCTTCATAAAACTATTAAAGCCCTGTGAAGCACTGACTTGTTCTTTCAGAGGCTTTTTTTTTCTCCATAGGACACCTTAATAATGTGTCTAACAGATGGCAGAATTTGACCTATTTTGTACCTCTGCTAAGCTAAGGTTTGCACGTCTAAATCTTTTTCACATCTTACAAAACCTGTTAACTCTCACAGATGGATTTTACTGTTGTTTCCTGTGTAGCTGCAGGACAAGGACATTGATCTGCAGGTCAAGGCAGGGGTTTGTCACTAACAGCCATATAATGTATAAAACTAGGAAGGTCGCTGTGCTGTCAAGGTGAACATGAAGAACCGTAGCATGTCAAAGAGAGCAGAAGAATGTACGAGAATAGAAAGCTTGACACAGCAGAACGACATTCATCTCAGGTAATGTCAGGAAAAGTGTTTAGAGAAGCAGCGGTGACGTGACTTTGCTGTCACTTGTAGAAGTTTGTGGGTTTGGTTTGGAAAAGAACAATGGGCCTCATTCACCAACTGCTGTTAAGAAGAAATTTCTTCTTAAAACCCACTTTCCATGAAGATTCTGACATTCACCAGTGTTTTCTTATTTGGGATTTGTTCTTAGGTAAGAACAGAATCTACAGAATCTAGGAGTGTTTTCACATATAGACCCTTTTAAACGAACCAAACTCAGTCCTCTTTAAGTGGACCGACTGAAAAAGAACTGAGTTCTCTTCATGTTCACATTGCAAGTGCACCCGAAAGAGAACTCAGTACTCTTTTGGGTGCACTTGCACTCTGATGGGGTTTCAGTCCCCTTCCTGTTCACAAGTCCTTTAGAACTCAGACCCTTTTATTGCATTGCATTGTGGGTACTTTTCAGATGAAACAAGATGGCTACACTGGCACGTTTCATCTATTTTCTTGTGGTACATATTCAAGAAACTAGCCAACAGAAACATGGAAACTGACAAAAGAATTGCTGACATCACATCTGAACACAGAATGCACCTGAAGAGACTGAGGAAGAGACATGCATGGAAGAAAAGAGTTTTGCAGCAACAACACAAAAATCATCTAATGCTGCTAGCAACAATCCTCACACTTCAACTACCTGTCATCTGAAAGGTAGGTAGTCTAGTACACATGCAAGCTTTCTGAAGTCAAATGTGCAAAGGTCATCCTAATGGGGGAAAAAAAATGCTATGCCATATTAGTCCCACTACAAGTGTTTTCTTCTAGTAGTGCTTGTGTGGATCAGGTATATTTACTAAAAAAAAAAACAACCCAAAAAACGTATAATTCCATATTTCATTTTTATTTTTTTATTTTTTTACTTCATCAGTTGTAGCCCTTCTGCTAATACAGCTTTCACTAAATGAATAATAGCATCGCATGCATCTTTTTGCTTTGTTATTTTATATCCACTACTTATGCTACTATGACAGCTCGTCTGCTGTTCACTTCCTGCAGCAGTACTTCCATTTGAATTTCATTTAGGCATTCTTGACTTCTCAACTTTTCTTTTCAAGTTGTATGTGATTTCTGCAGTCTCATGCCCTTTTATGGGGATTGGTGGGGCCTTTACCTATAATTAGGAATGCCTGGCACAGACTTTCAATTAAGGACATCATTATAAGAACACAGGTGCAAACAATTCTGAGGTTTAAAGGAGCATTCCAGCCATTTTTCACGTTTGAGCCTAATATATTCAATTTTCATACACACAACATTACTGACAATCATTTCCCAAAGCATACTACTGGAACGGTGAATTAAAAATGTTTTTCCTACCTTCCAGACCTCCATTGGTTTCAGTTCATTCTGCTATTAAAATCAACTTGTTGATACTGTAAACGTTCTTGGGATAGGTAATCCATCATCACCAACAAGACGTGTATTCAGGTTTTTTTAGAAGTTATGTAATTTTAGTGTTTAAGCTCAATAAAAAGCGTGGAGTGAATGTATGCCTCCACCAGGGAATATAGTCCCAAAAGAAAACCTGTGTTTATGGGAAAATTTAAAGGACCGTGAAGACCATACCACCCATTTTGCATGTTTGAGCCTAATATATTCAATTTTCATACATGTAACATTACTGACAATCATTTCCCAAAGCATACTACTGGAACGGTGAATTAAAAATGTTTTTCCTACCTTCCAGACCTCCATTGGTTTCAGTTCATTCTGCTATTAAAATCAACTTGTTGATACTGTAAACGTTCTTGGGATAGGTAATCCATCATCACCAACAAGACGTGTATTCAGGTTTTTTTTAAAGTTATGTAATTTTAGTGTTTAAGCTCAATAAAAAGCGTGGAGTGAATGTATGCCTCCACCAGGGAATATAGTCCCAAAAGAAGACCTGTGTTTGTGGGAAAATTTAAAGGACCGTGAAGACCATATCACCAATTTTGCATGTTTGAGCCTAATATATTCAATTTTGGTACATGTAACGATACTGACAATAATTTCCCAAAGGATAAAACTGTATTTCAGCTTTCCTGATATTTTGTAAAATCTCTTAATCTTTCAAAATCAAATATTCAA